>JAJOOO010004259.1:0-50905 GCA_029582685.1 Solanum piurae | reverse complement strand
TTAAAATAAATATGTTTGTGTTAATCATAAAAAGTTAAGAACAATAGCTAAACTATCTTTTATAAATCACGAATACAAATAAATAATAAAGGAGAAGAAAGAATAAACCACAATTCTCCGGCCTCCACGGCGGCTCTTCCAAAGTTCCTAAGCTAGAAGAAAATTTATATTGTGTCTTGTATCTTGATTCTTGGCTCCCCCTAAAGAATAATTTTTCATGCCCTATTTATAGATATAGAAACCCTAAATAAAATAATTAAGTTCAATACAAATTAGGAAAACAGAACCCAATTAAATTGGGTTTTCCGTGTTGTTTCGCGCTCCATCAAAATAGCTACCGAACAGTACGCGTACATAAAATTGCACCGCGTGGTTTTTCACAATTGTTGGCGGCAGAGGGGCAGTCAACTGATGACACGTGGCAGTAGCAAGCCAAATTCAAATTGAATTGGCAATTCCTTCAGATTGGCACCATAGTATAAATATATTATTATATTAAATTTAATCCATTAAGCTGCCTGCTTGATTTCCTTCTTCAACTTTCCATCTTTAATTCGTTTTAGCTCTAAGCTTCCTCATTTTTTTCACCAATTTAATTCTACAAATAAAATACACAATTTAGCATTTATGCTCATAAAGGACAAATATAAATACTAAATGTGAGCCAAATAATGATTAAAAATATGTATTTTGGCCTCACATCAGAAGACCCAAAAGCCCTTCTAAAATAACTGTCGACTCCCATCGACGGTGGGGACCTACGATTCATTGGTCCACCTACGGACCATCTTGGTCGACCTTCGATGGGTTTAGAAACTTTATTTTTAGACCTTGACTGATGGGACCCATGTACGGTCAGTTGGTCAACCTGCGGTTCGTACATGGCCTCCGTACTTCCAACTAGTACTTCTTAAAATCCCATTAAATCTGAGACTCAACTACGATACCTACCTACAGCTTGTGCATTGGGCAACAGACCGTCCTGGTAAATCGTAGGAAAGTACTGGAACTTTGAAATTTTTGGAAAATATGGAATGGCCATTCACGGAGCTACCTACGGGGTGTGTGTTAGTCCAAGAGCCGTTGGTGGCTCCATTGGTTCTGGCACCGATCCTGCAAAAGCTACAATTTCCTATCTTTTTTAATCCAAGGTGTTAAAAATTCGACATGATAAAACTATCATAAACAGTAATTAAATTAGATTAAAATAGATAGTGAGTAAATAATTAAGAAGCAAAACTTGTTTTCATCAAAATAAAATTAGCATACAATCTAAATTAATATTACGTTTCACAAAAAACAAAATTATTTTTAGTAAAATTGTTAGATAAAATCTCTTCATTAAAAACAATTAATAATATAGATAATTCACTTTTCAATGAGAACAGTAGACATTGGATTTTGTAGTCCATTTTTTCTCACAAAACAGTGACCTTCATCTTCTCTTCGCAAAATTGATAAATGGTTAGCCTTTTTTCTGTCAACTATAAATAGAATGTAAAGTAGAAAAAGTATACCCACAATTTATTATGTTTAACATTAGATTATAAACTCACAAGAAATGTTGTTCAACCTTGAGACTTCGTGCTGGAAACATTTCGTAAAATTTAAGAACAAAAGAACAATATAAAGATGAAGACAAGAAGACTGTAAGACAAGATGAATAATAAAAGATAATTTTCTTTCTTTAAAGTGTATTCAACATTATTCTCAACACCACTATTTATAGGATTACATCGAGGAATACCGAAGGGTGTCATAAACAATACATTAACCTTTGAGAATTACCACCCATTAAGGAGGAAATAAACCTAGAAGTTATGATCATCCATTTGACCATATTATCAACAACATTACTACCAATAAATGAGGAAATTAACTTAGGAGTTATGGTAATCCATTTGATCTGACAACATTATCAACAACATTACTGCTCATAAAAGAGGGAATTAACCTAGGAGTTACGGTCATCCATTTAACCACCAAAATGATTTACAACAAATTCTTATTTATTTTCTAGTTTGTAAGTGAAAAAAATATTATTCCAAAAATATTTATATATAATCTAGCAAAATACTATATAGGCTTAAAGGGGTGGGGAGTGATGGTTAAAGCTGGGATAGTCAAGTCATGGGAATTGGGGATGTTGGGTGAGTGTGGAGACGACAATGAATTTGAAATGTCAATTATAAAACTTATTTTCCCTATTTTTATCAGGAAAATCATTTTTAAGGAGTTTGTTTTTCTAGAAAAATTAATTTTAAAAATATTTGACCAACCAAATATGGAATAATATTTCCCTCCATACCAAACACACTTCACTTTTGATTCAAGAAATTTCCTTCTATATATACTGCCTTCAATTTTTTAAAATATGTCTAGATCTTTTTGTTAATTATATTCACCTTAACTAGTCAATATTTATGTAACATATTTTTCCCCATGCCATTTATACGAATTCATATGGACTAATAATTTTTGAAGATATTAGTTGACATTTTCTAATAATATATGCAGTAATCTAGATTTTTTTTTTATTATTATAAAATAAAAGAGTCATTAGACAGACATTATATATATCTATATATATATATATAAAATGACATAGATTATTTTTCAACGTATATTATTTTTCTATTAATTCTAATAAATTTCTAAAAATAACATGAAACGCAAGATACAATTTCCTTTAGTAACTCTCTTCTGTTTATTCATGCATGGTAAACTGAACTAATTAATGTTGTAAATATTTATAAATGTATTGATAATATTTTCAATAATTGAATTTTATGAATAAAATATTTTTCTTGACTACACTAGAATTTAAGATATAAAAACTTAACTCCACTAAAAAATTTACACTAATACATAATTTTTACTGACTTAATTATCTAAATGTCAAGTAATTAAGTCAAGAAAATTTATTGGCCAGACGGGCGGCCTATATGGGTCATAGTCGCTCGCCTGCAGCGGAAACTCTTTGATTCCCTATCGGGATCTTAAAAGTTCTAAAAACAATTTGAAGGATCATATTTTTTATAAACTCAAAAGTTATTCAACCTTGCTTCAAGTTCTATCTATTTCGTATGTTTATGTCTATTGAAATTACTAGCAACATCCTTATTTATAAAAGTATGAGACCAAATTAAACTAGGACTAGAAAACCTTTTCCTATACAAACTAGGACAAACAAATTCCAACTAGATATTGATTAAATAAGTACCAAAATTAATAAATTCTAATAACTAAGGATTCCTACTCCAACTTTAAATTATTATTCCAACATATCTATATATTACAAAGACGGAATGGCCAAAAAATTCTTATACTTGTTCAGATTGACATTCCATCCCATGCACTCTGTGAAATATCATCTAAACACCTAGCTTAATCAAAAGAAATATTTTAAACTCCTCGACGTTTCTGTGTTCCTCACTATGACTAATGATATTACTTCTTATTTTTATTTTTATCTTCAATCTTACTAAGATCATTCACAAAGATATTTCTTTCGGAAAACCTTAATCTAATCTGAATACAAATATTGAAAGGTTATCTTGAAAGGAAATATCTTTTGAAAGAACTCAATTTCTTCTAATTTTGAAGAAACGTACAGCTCAAAGGTGACATTTTTATCTTCTTTATCCAAGAAATCGACAAACTTTGAACTTTTCCTCTCCTTTCTCCTCTTTTTTCTTTTCTCCAAGCCCTAGAGTGAACTTCAACTTTTATAAACTGGTTTAATTCTTATTAGACCCTCACTTAATTACCAAAATCTAAATAAAACAATTGTGCAAGGAAAATACTAAAATACCCTTCCAAAATTCGAATTAGACTTTCCATATCGAAACAACCCAATTTCCAAAGGGCATATCTCACTCATACAAACTCAGAATCGCGCAAACTCTACGTCATTGGAAAGATTATTCCAATAGATTTCCTACCATATCTGGAAGTACATCTAAATGATCCTGATTTAAGAGTTACGGTCATTTGAAGTTGACCAAAACTCAACTTATTCTAACTTAAAAAATTTCCAGATTTTCATTCTTTCCAAAATGACTATTTCCAATTATGAACTCCTTCCTAGTTACATCAATTTGCGAGATGTTACAATATATCCCCCTTGGGAACATTCATCCTCGAATGAGATTACTCTTACTAGGCTAAGGGTGTAACATGCAACATCAGCTCAAACACCCAATCAAGCAAATGTAATTACAACATGCTAACTTACAAATAAAAAGCCAAGAAAAGTATTAGTACCTTAATTCGGAACTTCTCTGGATTCGAAGAGATGTGGATATCTCTTCTTCATATCCTCTTCATCTTCCCAAGTAGCTTCCTTAACAAATTGGTTCCTCCAAAGGACTTTGACTGATGCTACCTCTTTTGATCTCAACTTGCGAACTTGGCGATGTAAAATCTGAACAGGAATCTATCTCCTCATAAGACAAGTTATCCTTGATCCCAATATCCTCTGTTGGTATGATAAGTAAAGAATCTCCCATGCACTTATGGAAATATGAAATACTGGATGAACCGCTGCTAACTCTTGTTAGTAGCTCTAACTCATAAACTACATTACCAATCCTCTTGGATATTTTGTAAGGACCAATATATCAGTGACTAAGCTTCCCCTTCTTACCAAATCTCATAACACCCTTCATGACTGAAACTTTCAAGTATACCTAATCATCTACTTCGAACGTTAACTCTCTTCTCCTAACATCAGTGTAGGATTTCTGACTACTTTGCGACGTTTTTAAACTCTCTTGAATCACTTTCACCTTCTCCATAGTTTGATGAACTAAATCTGGTCCTATCAACCCAGCTTCACCAACTTCAAACCATCCAATAGGAGATCTGAATCTTCTCCCATAAAGAGCTTCATAAGGAGCCATTTGGATGCTAGAGTGGTTACTATTGTTGTAAGCAAACTCGATGATAGGTAGGTGATTATCCCAATTACCTTTGAAATCGATCACGCACACCCTCATAATATCCACTAAGGTCTGAATAGTGCACTCTACTTGGCCATCAGTCTGAAAAAATAAAATGTGATACTTAAGTTCACCTTTGAACCCAAGCCTTTTTGGAATGACTTCCAAAACTGTGCAGTAAATTGCGCACCTCTGTCTAAAATAATGGAGATCGGAATCCCATGAAGCCTTACCACTTCTTGAAGATACAATTTAGCATAATCTTCTGCTGAATGGGTAGTCCTTACCGGCAAAAAGTGGGTTGATTTTGTTATTCTGTCGACAATCACCCAAATAGAATCATTCTACCTACGAGACCTTGGTTAACCTGTGATGAAATACATATTTATCATCTCCCACTTCCATTCTGGATGTTCTATATTCTGAGAAAAACCACCAGACCTTTGATGCTCCACTTTAACTAGTTGGCAATTCTGACACCTAGCAACAAACTCTGCAATGCCCTTCTTCATGATACTCCACCAATAAACTTCGCTCAAATCACGGTACATCTTTGTGGAACCCGGATGAATGGAATATCTGAATTTATGAGCTTCCTCCATGATCCTCTCTTGGAGTCCATCCACCATTGGTACACACAATCTACCTTGATATCTCAATATGCTATCTCCCCCTTGTTCAAAAGCTAATACTTTTTGCTTATGAACATTTACCTTCAATTCAAGAAAAAGAGGATCTTGGTCTTGCTTTCCTTTCACTTCCGACACTAATCATGATTCAGCCCCATTCATCACCACTACTCCTCCTTCTGTGGAATTCATTAGCCAGACTCCCAATCGTGAAAGTCTATGCACATCTTTCGCTAGCTCTTTTTTTTCTTCCTCAACATGGGCGGTACTACCCATAGACAACCTGCTTAAAGCATAGCAACAATATTACCCTTAACTGGGTGATAAAGAATACTCATGTCATAATCCTTGAGTAAATTCAACCACCTCCTTTGTCTGAGATTAAGCTCTTTCTGAATAAACACATACTGAAGGCTCTTGTGATCGGTGAACACATTCACATGAACACCATAAAGATAATGGTGCCATATTTTCAAAGAAAAAACTATAGCATCGAACTCTAAGTCATGGGTTGGGTAATTCTTCTCATGAACCTTCAACTGTCTGGAGGCATAAGCTACAACTTTGTCATTCTGCATTAGTACACAACCCAAACCAACTCTAGACGCATCACAATATATAACAAAGCCTTGCGTACCTTCTGGTAAGGTCAACACTGGGGCAGCAGTCAACCTCATTTTCAATTCCCAAAAACTTTTCTCACAAGCTTCAGACCATTGAAACTTCACTATTTTCTGAGTCAACTTGGTTAGAGGGGATGAAATAGATGAGAACCCCTCTACGAGCCTTCTATAATATCCAGCCAAATCCAAGAAACTCGTAATATCAGTTGGAGATGTGGGTCTAGGCCAATTCTGCACTGCCTCTATCTTTTGGGTATCAACTCTAATTCCATCACCGGAAACTATGTGGACCAAGAACGCCACAAACTCAAGCTAAAACTCACATTTAGATAACTTAGCATATAACTCCTTATTTTTCAATGTCTGAAGAACTATTCTGAGATGACTAGCATGATCTTCTTCATTCCTTGAATAGATTAGTATGTCATCAATGAAGATGATAACAAACATATCTAAATAAGGTTTGAAAACTCTATTCATAAGGTCCATGAACGCTGCAGGTGCATTGGTCAAACCGAATGACATGACTAGAAACTCATAGTGACCATAACAGGTCCTAAATGCTGTCTTGGGAATATCACATTCCCTTACTTTCAACTGATGGTAGCTAGATTTGAGGTCTATCTTAGAAAAATAAGAGGCACCCTAAAGCTGATAGAAAAGATCATCAATTCTTGGAAGAGGGTACTTGTTCTTGATGGTAACCTTGTTCAACTGACGGTAATTTATACACATCCTAAGGGAACCATCTTTATTTCTCACAAATAAGGGCAGAGAACCCCAAGGTGAGACACTTGGTCGAATAAAACCCTTATCATGGAGATCTTTCAATTATTCTTTAAGCTCTTTCAACTCTGCTGGTGCCATTCTATATGGCAGAATAGAGAAAGGATGAGTATCTGGAAGAATATCTATACCGAAGTCTATCTCTCTCTTAGGAGGGACTCCGGGTAGATCATCTGGAAAAACTTCTGGAAACTCTTTTACTATAGGAATTGACTGAATATGAGGTATCTCAACAGTAGAGTCATTAACTCGGACTAAGTGATAGACACACTCCTTAGAAACTAACTCCCTTGTCTTAAGGTACGAAATGAAATGACCCTTAGGCATTGTTGAACTACTTTTCCACTCTAAGTCTGGCTGATTAGGAATTTGGAACTTGACAATTCGAGGTTTACAATCAATAGAGGCGTAAGAGGAATGAAGGCAGTCCATACCTTGAATGACATCAAAATATACCATGTCTAACTCAATTAAATCAGCCATGGTGTCTTTGTGATTGATGAAAATGATACAATCACGATATACTCGCTCAGCTAGAATAGACTCCCCAACAGGTGTAGAAACACAAAAGGGTTCACAGAGTTTCTCAGGAATAACATCAAACTTATTTGTAACAGAAGGGGTTACAAAAGATAAACTTGCTCCTGGGTCTAGCAAAGCATACACATCAAAAGTAAGGACTTTGATCATACCAGTGACAACATCTGGAGAATTCTCTTGCTCTTGGCGACTAGTGATCGCATAAAGATGGTTTGATCCTCCTCCTGCCCCTGAAGTAGCTCCTCCTTCCCCTGAAGTAGCTCCTCCAGATACAACTCTTTCTGGTGGGGCAACTGAAGAAGACTGAGCTCTATTGCCTCCATTGCCATTACCTTGCTTGTTCTTTGGACACTCTCACAAAAAATGACCATTCTGGCCACACTTGAAACATCCAGTGGAGCCATCACGACACATCCCTAAGTGGTTCCTACCATACTTAGCACATGCAGGAATCTTAGTACCCCCTTGTGCCATACTACCTTGCGACTGTGCAGGTCTAGCTCTGAAATTTTGGGAATTCTGACTATTGTTCTCACATTTGTTTCTGGGTGCAGGTGCACTAGCAGATGATGGAGAAGGTCCTTTCTGCTTATGTTGGAAAGAAGACCGGTTCACATTACTCTTTTGCTGCCCGAACTCATGCCCTGATGCCTTAACCCTCTTATTCTTAAACCCTCCTCTATCCCTCAGCTTGTCCTCCTCAACTTGTTGCACATGGATCATCAACCATGCTATGCCCATATCATTTATTAACATGGCTGTCTTACTTTCCTTATCTAACAGACGAGGCAACCCAATAACAAATAAACTTATCCTGCTCCTCATGCCATCAACCATATCTTTACTTCTCTTAGCTCACGGGGAAAGAAACTCCCCATGAAAGCACTCTGAAAATAATCCAACTAACAATCGGTTACGCGCAAGCACGAGTTAGAGATCAATTCTTAGAGATAAAACTCTAACGCACGAAATGAGTATGAAATAAGTGAAGAAATTTCTTAAATGTTGCAGTCTCTTAATTATAGATGTGGCGCTCTTCACACCGATAACTATGACTCTACAAACACGGCTTCATAGACTCCCTAGGACTCTTCAACTATGTGCTCTGATACCAAGTTTGTCACGCCCCGAGCCTACACCCCGGACGTCGTTGGCACTCGAGAACCATTGTTGCCCATAAGCGAACCCTTGGTTTGGGTTACTTACTCAGGGGAAGACTTAAAAGCATAAATACAAGGATTCAATGCATCTCTACTCAACTGTTAAATAAAATAACTTAGAATGTTTAAAAGTCAACATTCAACTTGGCCAAAATGGCAACTCAAGTATTAACATATGAAATGATAATGTAAAGACAACTGAACTACTAACTGTCTATGAAGCCTCTAAAACAAAAAGGGATGTCGGGACAAGACACCCGATCATCCTAACAATGAAATAATGAAAACAAAGTAAAAGGAGTCCTCTAGAATGTAAGGAGGCTCACCAACTGACTCTGAGTGCTCAACTGGATCAATGAGGCGCTGGGTGATGATCCTGGTTACCTGCGTCTGCATCATAAGAAGATGTAGGCCAACTGACATCAATATATTGAATGTACGAGTATGCGAGTTGGAATGTTAAATATAACATAGGCTTGAAAAGAATCTAAAATAAACACTGGTTTTACTCAACTCCTGAATAACTTAACTCAATATAAAGCAACACACATATGCAATATATAGAAAGTTTGTAAAAGAGTGGAAAACAACTTAGTTCGTTAAAGAAAATGCAATAACAAACTCAACTTTACTCATATAATAAAGTAATATAGTTTCGGTGGGAGATTCTCTAACCGACAGCCACCACTATAAGCCTAAGTGGTGATACAACGTCTTGCCCATGCTGCCAGAACTGTCCTACACTTTGCCGTTATAGAGAACGCTTAACTAAGTGGATCCACTAGTCTATGCTAAAAGCATCTTAAGGAGTCATCTAAAAAGTATGATCCTTTACTACCCATGATGGCTACATGGTTTATGGAGATTTGAGTTAATATGAATTCGCATCCCCATATCGGTGCTCAATACTACTCCCAAAATATACTTAGCTCATATTTTTTAAAACAAACTTCTTTCTTTGGCTTGAGATAATTACTCAAAACTTAGCTTAAAAGATCTCTTGGAATCGATTTTCCCTTTCTTGTTCAAATGTGAAAACATTTTAAACTTCTGGGAATACTTAGTTCCCTTATAACTTTTGGAGAAATGAATTCAACTCTTTACTCTTTGCTTAACTTAAATTTTAAGTCTTAGAAACAAAGTTAAAAACGTTTGTGAAAGACTTTTGAAAAACTTTAATGAACTTCTCTTGACTTGCTTCTTAACTTCTAAACTTGACTCTTAACTTTTCTTGAATTGAATTATGGATTCAAGTATTGTGATTTGTGATAGGAAAGATCTCATGATGTTTAGTAGTGTTTTTATATAGCTAAACATGAGAAAAGATTAAAAAAAATCACTTTCTGAGGGTCGGTCCGCAACGCGGAGAAGTATTTCAATTTTGGTCGCGAAAATACTTTTTGAGGCAGAACGGTCTGTGACCGCTCCGCGATACAAAATGATTTTTCCTAAATCTGGGGAGCAGGTCCGCGACATGAAGCCACTCCCCAAATTTGCCCGACTAATATTCTTCTTCGTTTTCCAGCCCCAATTCACCCAAACTCGGTTCTTTTTCCCAAATTCTTTTTAGATACAGTTACCCAACAAATGTAGTTGAGAACCTAACTCCAACCAACTCAATAATTAGTCGTAATGATCTCAGAAACTTCTCAATTTCAGCCCAATTCAAGAACAATATCAAATTCAAGAATATATATCAAGAACATCAACTTTCAAACTCTTTTAGGACGAATTCACGCTGAAATAAATATGTTTGGCATGTGGGTGAAAGAACCCAACGTTATGAAAGCCTCACATACCTTGTAGGATTAAATCCTTGGCAAAATCCACACGAATATCTCCAAGAAATCGACGAACTTTGAACTTTTCTTCTCCTTTCTCCTCTTTTCTCTTTTCTCCAAGCCCTAGCGTGAACTTCAACTTTTATAAACTGGTGTAATTCTGATTAGACCATAACTTAATTACCAAAAACGAAATAAAATAATTGGGCAAGGAAAAGACTAAAATACCCTCCCAAAATTCGGATTAGACTTTCCTTATCTAAACAGCCCAGCTTCCAAAGGGCATATCTCACTCATATGAACTCGGAATCATGCAAACTCAGCGGAGTTGGAAAGATTATTCCAAGAGATTTCCTACCATATCTGGAAGTACATCTAACTCATCCTGAGCTAGAAGTTATGGCCGTTTGAAGTTGACCAAACCTCAACTTATTCTAACTTAACAAAATTTCCAGTTTTTCATTCTTTCCAAAAACGACTATTTCCAATTATGTACTCCTTCCTAGTTACTTCAATTTGTGAGATGTTACAAAAATAAATAAGAACCCTTTTTATTTACCAACAAAACATTGTCCACTTTGTTATTTCCTTGAGAGAATGACTATTTGTAAAAGTTAGCAGCATGTTTGCCTCAATCCAATTATCATGTCCAGATTATGTGGATTTGAAGGAATTTGACTATTGAATATAAGTATCTAGCATTCGAGGTTTGCTTTCAGTCTATTTGATATAGAAAATTCATGTATTTTTTCTCACTCCTTGTCAAATTGTTGATATCTAGATTTGGCATACACAATTGAAATAAATAAAGTTTGATTGGATCTTACGTATTATAATCTAGCAAATATAGAACAACTAAGATCATGTATCCAAAAAATCCAATCTTAATTGATAGAACAAAATACAAAGAAAGTTCTTTAAAGGAATTATCAAACACTCGGGGCACAATTACTTTTACTTAAAAATCTTACAAAACAAGAAAAACAAATGTTAGGATATTCAAATTCTACCAAGGCCTCTCCCTCCTTTCTTTGCCACCACTGTTTGCACTGGATCCATGACCCTCATCATATCCCATGACATCACCAAATTCACCATTACTAACTTCAACAACAACGCCACCACAATTTGTTGAATCCATGAACCTTTCGGTGACCTATGCCAACACAAATTTAGGTTGTTCTTATTATAGTTGTTGCTTTTGTGTTTCCTTGTTGTTGACTCCCTCTTTCAGATGGATCATTTTCCTTTCCTTTTTCTGGAGCACTTTTCAACAACTTTAACCTTTGGATTAACAAAGAAAAAATCAGTAAGGATAAAGTAAATTGTTTTGGCGTCTCAACATGAAGATAAAAGTTAGTGTCATGTAGTTAGTAGGTCATCATGGAAATCACTTCTTGTAACAATGATTTTGGTAGATTTATAATAGGACCTTTTCCCCTTTAATTAAGTTACACTTGGTATAGGATTTAAATGTTTATTATGACTTGCAAGGACGGGTAATACGTACCTCGAGGTAATTAGATGTGTATTAGAGAAGAAAATAAAAAACTAGAGAGTTAAAATCGTAAGAATTGATCCAAGTCAACATTTGGGGTAAACGAGCTCAGAATCAAGGTTTGAAAGTCCATATACATTCAAAGGGTGATTTATGACTTCAGTGGAGAGTTTGAACAAGTCCAAATGAAACCAGGAGAGATTCAGAAACTTAAGTTGCAAACTAATAAAATTGAAGATTAAGAGATCATCACAATCAAATATGTTCCCAAAAACCTCAACTTGATATTTGAGCATCCCAGTAAGTTTGTAGGGCATTTTCGTGAAATTTGCATATTTTATTTTTATCTTGATAGGGTTGTGCACTTAACCGGATAGTGGTAGGCACTTGATTTTTGTGAACTTTGAGGTTTCAAGCGTGGGTGTCGCAATCTCGAAGATGTGATGGGATTGTTTTGCTTCAGGGTCGCAAGGGTTGTTGTACGATTGCATATGGGAGACTGTTGGGCAGAGCATTTTGATCAAGAGGGGTGAGGTCCACGACTGGAAAGGGAAAGGAACAGGGGGTTTGTTGGGTCTGTGGTGATGTAAAAAATCAACAATCTCTCTACCTTCGTAAGGTAGGGGTAAGACTATCTACACACCATTCTAGTCACACTCCACTTGTTGAAATTACATTGAGTTCGTTATCATTATTGTTATTGTTACAAGAAAAGTCCCGAGGTAAGAATCTATCTAACTAACAATCCTATTTATAAATAACTAGGTAATGTTCCCGGTCATAAATAATTGCATTAAACTAAGGAATAATCCTTTACTAATATTTGAATATTAAAAATATTTAAGCGATAGGATCTTCAAAAAAAATATATTAAGAGTATTCTTACATGAACTCGAATACTCTACCTTTTCGCAATAACTTTATCTCGTTCCATACCTTTCTTGTAGATTTATCATTCAAATAGTATATGTGTGACATTATCTAAAGACATAAATTGATACAATTTATCTAGACATTGTATTCATTAAAATAATACAGTACCATACAATACAATTCATTATGAAACACTACAAAACAGTCATCCAAAAAGACATTGTAATGCAACAAAAATAGAACAATTAAGATCATCTTTCCACAAAACTCAAATCTCATTGATAGAACAAAACTCAAAGTGACTTCCTTTGTGAAATTGATCAAACACTTAGGGCACAAATAGTTTTAACTAACAAACTAAATTATTGACTGAAAACATGTAAAACCAATGTTAGGATATTGAAATTCTACCACTATCATCTCTGCGGCCTCTCACTCCTTTGTTGATGCCACTGTTCGCACCATTACTAGCTCTGTTGTCGTCGCCAACTAGACATCCCACAATTTGTTGAACCTTGCAATGCCAAAACCAATTTATGTTGTTCAGAAAATATTCTCTCTTGTATTTTTCCTTTGGTGTGAATAATATTCTTATTTGGTCCTTTGTTCCAGGCTCTCCCTCCAAGATTGAAGATTCTGTTTTTCTTTTCAAGGAGGAATCTTGTTCTGACATTCAAAAATCCTTTCATTTTAAAATTATTATTGTTTTAAGAAAACATAAATATATAAAAAAATTACGCTAAAAAAAAGTAGTGCAACTACAAAATTAGTCGCCAAATAGCTGATAGCTAACAAGTATTTTTTGATTATTTATTGTTAATCCGTTACTAAATAAAATTATATTAAGATAAAAATAATTATTCAAATATAGTTAGGAGGCTGTCATGGAAATCACTTCTTGCTTCTATGCAACGTAAGACTTGGTAAATATTTCTTGCAAACACACACACACACACACATATTTATATATATATATATACACGCAAGAAACTTAGTCAAACAAGCTATAGTAGTCCAACCAAATGCAAATAATGTAAGAGCTTACCATTGTTACTTCAGTGGTTTCTTGATCAACTTCAGGCTTTGATAAACCCCTAAATACATGTTTTCTTATTACCTCCACAATAGAACGATGTTGTTTGCTCTTATGATAGTAATACTTCAATCCAACAATATTTTTGTTATGAACTAACTATATATATATGATTGTACAAAATACAAATTAAACTGCACACATTAAAAAGTAAATATATTACTAACTCTCATTCTCTATATATATCATTGGTTAGAGATTATTGGTCCTTAAATAGGATAAAAAGTAGTTATATATAAAATTTTAAATAAAAAAATATAAAATCCAAATAAGTTTGAATGTGATAGTATTATTGTAGTTTAGCAGTCCAATTTGAAATAAAAAAATAAAGTTTAATTATTGCCTAACACACACAAAACAAATGTTCTGATTTCTTTTTCCAGGAAAAAGATAAGATAAAACAAGCGATAATATGATTAAATGGAGGATTCACGATATTGGTAGTGATAAATAAATTCAAATTCGGAAGCATGATATAAAGAAAAGAAAATGGCATACATACAGAGGCGGAGCTAGGTGGGGGTCCGTGGGTTCGGACGAATCCAATCCATTAGTTTGTTCGTAGATCCTGTATTTGTACTAGAAAATTAATTAAATATATATATGTATATTAATTTGTGAACTCCTAATAAAATTGAGTGACGATTCTAATGGAAATTTAGAACCCTCAAACTCTTAATTCGGGCTCCAAGAACATATACATCAATAAAAATTGTATTTCCCATGCCAAATGTAGCATCTCCTTGTATTTACGGTTAAGACGATCACGAATTGGTTCTTGTGCAGGATTTTTATTAAACGCTTGTGGTATATTAATAATGTAACAATTAGCTTCACCTTTAGAAGGTTCAATTTGAAAGCTAACATTAAGAAAGGCTGATCTTTTCTTCTTCTCATCAATCATATTTTCAGATTCTCTCAAAGTAAAACTCAAGAATAATAGTTGAGAAGTAATGTGGTTTGAGACTTGAAATATAGAGGACTATATATAGATAATTAAATTGAGAAGATGAAATTAATAATATATGATTGCTTTTAGAAAAAAAAATTCTATATTTGGATATTTAGTCAATATGCTTATGTATTATCTTTAGAAGGTGACTCTTTTAGAAAAAAAATCACGATATTTGGATATTTGGTCAATACTTATTTATTATTTGTAGAAGGTGGCTCTTTTAGGAAAGACAATCATGAATTTTGGACATTTGGTCAATACTCATTAATTGTTTGTTGAAGGCCGAATGGTCGAGGAGACCCTTCTACTTAACGTGATTTGACTAAGCTTATGTGAGATTTACTTTTGATGAGTCGGATAAAATGTGTGGTTACACATATTTAAAAGCAAGTGACATCCTAATTTCACTCACTTTTAAATATATGTAACCACACAGTTTATCCGTCTCAGCAAACTTAAATGTCACATAAGCTTAGTCAAAGCAGGATAAGTAGAAGGGTCTCCTCGACCATTCCGCCTTCAACAAACAATTAATAAGTATTGAACAAATGTCCAAAATTCATGATTATTTTCCCTAAAAGAGCCACCTTCTACAAATAATAAATAAGTATTGACCAAATATCAAAATATCGTGATTTTTTTCTAAAAGAGTCACCTTCTACAAATAATAAATAAGTAAATTGACCAAATATTAAAATATTGTAATTTTTTTTAAAAAAGCAATCATTTCTTATTAATTTCATCTTTATCTATATTAAAAAATACTTTCTATCTTCTGAATTTAAGTATGTATATATAGTCCTCGATATTTCAAGTCTTAAACCACATTACTTATCAACTATTATTCTTGAGTTTTCTTTACTTTGAGAGTATCCGAAAACATGATTGATGAGAAGAAGAAAAAATCAGTCTTTCGTAATATTAGCTTCCGAATTGAACCTTCTAAAAGGTGAAGATAACTATTACACCATTTATAAACCACAAGCGGCTAGTACAAATCCTGAACAAGAACCAATTAGTGATCGTTTTCACCGTAAATACAAGGATATGCTACATGGATGGCTAGATGAAAAGAGACAACATGAAAATGGAGCATTTGATTTGGTAAATACAATTTTTTTGTGATGTATATATTCTTGGAGCCAAGATTAAGAATTTGGGGGTTCTAAATTTCCTTTAGGACCGTCAATCAATTTTGTTAGGGGTTCACAAATTATTATATATATATATATAGTTATTTTTCTAGTACAAATGCAAGATCTATGAAAGAGCTATTGGGTTCGTCCGAACCACGAACCCCCACCTAGCTCCGCCTCTGCATGCATGCCATTCTCTTTTCTTTATATCATGCTTCCGAAGTGGGATTTATTGATCACTACCAATATCGTGAATCCTCCACTTAATTATATTATCGCTTGTTTGAAAAAAAAAAGAATTACAATATTTGTTTTGTGTGTGTTAGGCAATAATTAAACTTTATTTTCTTATTTCAAACTGGACTACTAAACTACAATAGTACTATCACATTCAAACTTATTAGGATTTTATATTGTATATTTTTTTTTAGTTGTTTAATATTTTATATATAGCTAGTTTTTATCCTAATTAAGGACCAATGGATCTCTGACAAATGATATATCAAGAAAATCAGTTTTAGTAATATAATTACTTTGTAATGTGTGCAGTTTAATTTGTACTTTCTAAATTCATATATATAGTTAGTTCTTAATAAAAATCTTGTTGGATTGAAGTATTACTATCATGTGAGCAAACAATATGGTTCTATTGTGGAGGTAAGAAAATATGTATTTAGGGGTTTATAAACGCTTGAAGTTGATCAAGAAACCATTGAAGTAAAAGAGGTAAGGTCTTACATTATTTTCATTTTGTAGGACTACTATAGCTTGTTTGACTAAATTTCTTGCGCACATATATATATGTGTGCAAGAAGTATTTACCAAGTCTTATGTTGCATTTCTGCAAGAAGTGATTTCCTTGACGACATCCTTACTATATGACACTAACTTTTATTGTCATGTTAAGACGCAAAGGCATTTATATTATTCTTATTAATTTTTTCTTATTAATCCAAAGGTTGGGGTTTTTTAAAAAGCACTCATGAAAAGAAAGGCTTAACATTCCATCTTGAAAAGGAAGTCTGCAACAAAGAAACATAAAAGCAACAACTATGACAAGAGGGAGGTTACAAAGTTTTTCGGTGAAGCAATGAACAACCTCATGAATAGGGACGTGAAACACAAAAACAAGGTAAGTTATTGTTACGCTAGCTATTAGACATCGGTGTTTTTTACAATAAAACCACTATAAAAAATATAGGAATTAGAAATTGATAAATCACAACATTAAAATAAAAAAAGTTATCGTTATATAATCTTATTTAATAATTAACAACAAATTATCAAAAAAAATACTTGTTAGCTATAAACTATTTGGCAACTAATTTAGTAGTTGCACTATATTTTTTTTGCTGTTATTTTTCTATATATTTTTATGTATTCTTACAATATTGATAATTTTAAAATGAAAGGATGTTGGAATGTAAAGAGAAGATTCCTCCCCCCAAAGGAAAAATAGGATCTTCAATCTTGGAGGAAGTGCGTGGAATAAAGGACCAAAATATAAGAATATTATTCACACCAAAGGAAAAATACAAGCAAGAATATTTTTTGAACAATCTAAATTGGTGTTGGCATCGCAAGGCTCAAAATATTTTGGGAGGTCTAGTTGGCGACGATGACAGAGCTAGTAATTGTGCAAATGGTGGCAATAACGAAGGAGGGAGATGCCGCAAAGATGATAGTGGTAGAATTTGAATATCCCAACATTGATTTTCCATGTTTTCAGACAATAATATAGTTTCGTTAGTTAAAACTATTTGTACCCTAAGTGCTTGATGAATTTCTTGAAAGAAATCACTTTGAGTTTTGTTCTATCAGTATGATTTGGGTTTTCTGGAAAATGGATCTTAATTGTTCTATTTTTGCTATATTACAATATCTAGTTATGTATTGTTTCATAATGTATTGTATTATATGGTACTGTATTATTTGTATGAATGGATAGATTGTATCATTTTATGTCTTTATATAATTAACACATCTACAGTTTGAATGATAAATCTACATGAAAGGTATGGAACAAGATATATCTATTGTGAAAAGGTAGAGTATTCTAGTTCATGTTAGAATACTCTTAATATTATTTTTTTGAACAAACTATCTCTTAATATTTTTAATATTCAGATATTAGTAAAGGATTATTCCTTAGTTTAATGCA
The DNA here is from genome assembly GCA_029582685.1 of Solanum piurae. Classification (NCBI taxonomy): domain Eukaryota; kingdom Viridiplantae; phylum Streptophyta; class Magnoliopsida; order Solanales; family Solanaceae; genus Solanum; species Solanum piurae. The sequence goes on along the minus strand of JAJOOO010004259.1, from coordinate 32,727 downwards.
ATTATTTATGACCGTGCGAAGCACGGGCACATTACCTAGTTATTTATAAATAGGATTGTTAGTTAGATAGATTTTTACCTCGGGACTTTTCTTGTAACACTAACTACAACAATAAAGAACTCACTGTATTTACTTCGAAAAGTGGATTCTGGCTAAAATGGTTTGTATGGTGTGTAGACAGTCTTATCTTTTACCTTATGAAGGTAGAGAGATTGTTGATTTTTACATCATCGCAAACCCCACAAACTCCCCGTTCCTTTCCCTTTCCAATCAAGGACCTCACCCCTCATGATCACAATTCTCTACCCAAAAGTCTCCCCTATGCAATCGTATAACAACCCTTGCGACCCTGAAGCAAAACAACCCCATCACCTCTTCGCGATTGCGACACCCAAGCTTGCAACCTCAAAGTTCACAAAAATCAGGTTCCTACCATTGTCCAGTTAGGTGCACAAACCTATCGAGATAAAAATCAAATATGCAAATTTCACCTAAATACCCTACGTGTTGAATGTTTTATTTCAGCCGAATAAAAGAATTGGTTTTTAGTGGACGTATTCTTTAGGAAGATTTTATTGTTACTCTTTTTAGGAGTTCATTAGTTATGGGTCTGTTTGTTTCTTATTTTTAGGAATCATTTCTATAAGTTATCTCTATTTATTTGGATCAATAATATTCAACTAAGTTTCTAATATTATTGTTAACTCAATTTCAAAAGTAGTGTCAACGCTAGACTTAGAGTGAATGTGAGTAAAGGAAGCCGCAACTTACTTTGTATCTTATAGCAACAAGTGCTCATGGCATCTTAAAGTAAAAATTTCATCCAACCTGCTATTCCCCACTTTGATGGTCACTATGATCGTTGGAGCATGCTGATGGAAAACTTGTGTTCAAAGGAGTCATGGAGCATTATAGAGACTCGTTTCAGTGAACTAGATCGTGGCGTGGTGATAACATAATCTCAACAGAATGTTTTGGATGAGCAAAAACTGAAGGACCTCAAAGATAAAAATTATCTTTTCCAAGCTATAGCTTGTCCCATACTGGAGACCATTCGTCAAAAGGATACCTCCAAGCAGATTTGGGATTCAATGAAAGGAAAGTATGTCGGTACAACAAGAGTGAAGCGAAAACAAGTTCAAGTCCTTTGCAAAGAATTTGAAGTTCTATACATGAAAGAAGGGGAGTCAGTAGATGAGTACTTCGCCTATTCATTAACATTGTTCACAAGATGTGTGTTTATGGAGGAAAATTGGATAATGTTGATGTTATTGAAAAGATTCTACGATCTATGTCTTCCAAATTTGCATATGTTGTTTGCTCTATTGAGGAGTCAAAGAATATTGATACAATGTCAATTGATGAACTACATAGCTCTTTACTAATAAATGAGAAGAGTGACACCTCCTCCTACGGAAAAAGAAGCTTTGAAATTGGCAACTAAATTTGATTCTTCCAACATGAATGGTTCTGGAAGAGGTCATGGTCGAGGCAGAGGACGTGGGCGAAACATGACTTCAAATGGAAAACAAAATGCATGTGATAATGATCAACACTCTACTTTTGATCTGACATTTGATAAGTCGGAAATAGAGTGTTATCGATGGCACATGTATGGCCACTACAAGTCTGAATGCAGAACTAATTTGCATTCATACAAGGGAGATGAAGAGAAGTCAAATTTCACAGAAGAAGAAGAAGAATTTCACATAACAAGAATTTCATAGAAGAAGAAGAAGAAGAAGAAGAAGATGGGAGAAGAATTTCACAGAACAAGAATTTCAAAGAAGAAGAAGTAGAAGAAGCAGAAGGAGGAGAAGGAGGAGAAGTAGAAGAAGGAGTAGGAGAACAAGAAGGAGAAGAACAAGGAGAAGCAGGAGAAGAAGGGGGATGATAAGAAGGAGAAGGAGAAGGAGAAGGAGAAGAAGGATAAGGAGGAGGAGGAGGAGGATGAGGATAAGGAGAAGGAGAAGAAGAATGAGGAGAAGAAGAAGAACATCAAGAAGAAGCAGGAGGAGGAAGAGGAGGAGTAGGAAGAGGAGGAGGAGGAGAAGGAGGAGGAGGAGGAGGAGAAGAAGAAGAATGCAGAAGAAGGAGAAGAAGGAGAAAAAGGAGAAGGAGGAGAAGAAGCAGAAGGAGGAGAATAAGGAGAAGCAAAATAAGAAGGAGGAGAAGGAGAAGACAAGGAGAAGAAGCAAAAGGAGGAGAAGAAGAAGAAGAAGAAGAAGGAAGAAGAAGGAGAAGAAGGGAGAAGAATTTCACAGAAGAGGAAGAAGAATTTCACAGAAGAGGAAGCAAAAGGAGGAGGAGGAGGAAGAGGAGAAGACAAAGAAGAAGGAAGAAGAAGGAGAAGAAGGGAGAAGAATTTCACAGAACAAGAATTTCTCAGAAGAAGAAGAAGAAGGAGGAGGAGAAGAAGAAGGGAGAAGAAGGGGGAAGGAGGAGAAGAAGGAAAAGGAGGAGAAGAAGAAAAAGGAGGAGAAGAAAGAGAAGTAGTAGAAGGATAAGGAGAAGGAGGAAAAGAAGAAGAAGCAGAAGAAAGAGGAGAAGAAGAAGACTTAGCAGAAGAAGGAGGAGAAGAAGAAGGGAGAAGAATTTCACAGAAGAAGAAGAAGATGGAGGAGGAGGAGGAGTAGAAAAAGGGATAAGAAGGGGGAAGGAGGAGAAGAAGCAGAAGGAGGACAAGAAGGAGAAGCAGTAAAAGGAGAAGGAGAAGAACAAGGAGAAGAAGGAGAAGGAGGAGAAGAAGGATAAGAAGGAGAAGGAGGAGAAGAAGAAGGAGAAGGAGAAGGCGAAGTAGAAGGAGAAGAAGAAGAATGAGAAGGAGGAGAAGGATAAGGAGAAGGAGGAGGATAAGGAGGAGAATAAAGGAGGAGGAGAAGGATAAGAAGAGAGAAGAAGCAGAAGGAGGAGAAGAAGGAGAAACAGTAGAAGGAGAAGGAGAAGAATGAGAAGGAGGAGAATAAGGAGAAGCAGAAAAAGGAGGAGAAGGAGAAGGAGAAGGCGAAGTAGAAGGAGAAGAAGAAGAAGGAGGAGAAGGAGGAGGAGGAGGAGAAGGAGGAGGAGAAGGAGGAGAATAAGAAGAAGAGGAAGAATGTTGGGTCAGTATGAAGAGGACAATGAATTTGAAATGTCACTTATGAACTTATTTTCCTTGTTTTTATCAGGAAAATCATATTTATGGAGTTTGTTTCTCTATAAAAATTAATTTTAGAAATATTTGATCAACCAAATGTGGAAAAATATTTCCCTGCTTACCAAACACACTTGCCTTTTTAAAAAAAATTCTAATGGTTTTCAAAACCTTTATTTTGCTTCATGAAATTTCCTTATATATATAGTGCCTTCAATTTTTTTAAGTATGTTTTGATCTTTTGTTAATTATTATTGGGATAAGGCACAAGTACCCACTCCCCTAGACAATAACCAAAATCACAAAGAAACACCTTAACTAAACTAAGGTCCTATTACCCCCCTTGAACTCATTTTTATATAATTTTTGTACACCTTTTGACCTACACGGCACACTCAGTGACTCCATGCAGTTGAGGCGCATGGGTGATACTTGGATGCCATGTAAGCCAAAAAGGTGTTCAAAATTACAAAAAAATGGGTTTAGAAGGGTAATAGGACCTTTGTTTAGTTAAGGCTCTCTATGAGATTTCGGTCATAGTTTGGGGAATACTTGTACTTTATCCCAATTATTATATTCACCTTAAGTAGTCCATATTTATGCTACATATTTTTGGGAAAAGCTATAAATTCCTCCCTGAACCTATCCCAAAAAGTTAGTTACACGCTTAAACTATCACGGTGACCTATTACACACATTTACTACTCAAAAGTTAATTTATTACCACCCTGAGACGTGTAACACCACTCTCACATTATGTGGTATATTACACTCGTTGCCACATTAGCGCTACATTAGTGCCATGTCACACATTATAATTTTTTGTTTTCTTTTCTTTATTAATTAACTTTTCTTTTGTTAACCATATTTTTCTCTCATTAATCCCTAATAAATTATTTTAATTCTCTAATAATTATATCTTATTTATCACTGAATCCCACCTATTTAAATTTTCATTTCATTGGAAAAATCATATCCGGCCACCTTCATTATTGATTTTGTTCTTCACCACCACTATATCACCTTCGATTCTTCTTCTTTTTTGTCACCCAACGCCAAATATCACCACCACCATTATTAATATCGATTTTTTCTTCTTCACCACTTTAAATTACCTCTTTTAATGCCACCCGCCACCCATCACCACCAAACTCATAAGGTTGCTATCACCACCAAACCCAAAAACTGATTAACAACCAAAATTTCTTTAACAAAGTAAAAAAAATGAAAAATGTAGAAACAATCAACGAAATTTTTCTAGATAAAATACAATTATTCACTAACAAATCTATGAGAATTAATCTAATTTCGAGTAAAAAAGTGTGCTTTAAGATTGTGAATAAAAAACAAAGAAGTGTGATGAAAATAAAGAATGAAGAAGAATAGGACAATGGGTGGGTGTGAAGAAGAAGAGGTATGGGGGTGGGGTGGAAAAGAGGATTCTAACTTCTTCTTTTTTTACTTTAATTTCAAACTAACGTGGCTATTTTTTTTTTGTTTTATTTTTTTCCACATTTTTTTAGGGGGTAAGAAAATTTACTTTTGAGTAGTATAGATGTGTAATAGGTCACTATGATAGTTTAAGCGTGTAACTGTCTTTTTGGGACAAGTTCAAGGGGAAATTTATGTATTTTCCCCATATATTTCCTCATACTATTTATATAAATTCATATGAAATAATAATTTTTGAACACGTTCGTTGACATTTTCTACAAATATATTGTTACACCCCGAGCCTACACCGTGGACGTGGCCGGCACTCAAGGACCATTGCTGGCCACAAGCGAACCCTTGGCCTGGCTCAACTCTCAGAGGAAGACTTACTCAAGTGAAATAGAATCACACAAATAACTCAACTCATGAATAAATTAGTTAACTCAAAATACTTAAATGAACATAAGTGTTCAACTCACAGTCTTTAAAACAATAACAAGGGAAATGATAGAAAGACTCCTCAAATACTATTGTCTATCTATGAAGCCTCTAATACTAGGGATGTCGGGACAAGATCCTCGATCATCCTAATACTCTTGAACACTCATATCTCCTTGACGAAGGTTAATAAACTCTTCCACCTTAGTTTCCCTAAACTCTCAGGGAAAGAACCTATCAAGGAATGTTGATTTAAACACTTCCCACTCTATGTGACCCGCTCCTACCGGCCTATTGTTCTTCCATTAAGTATACCATACTTGAGCAACACTCTTCAATATGTAAGAGGCTAACTTTGCTTTCTCTACCAAAGTCACCCCATGATATCAAGTATTTTACAAACCTCTTCCACAAATTCTTGAGGATCCTCTCCCACTTTGGAACCATGAAACTCGAGAGGGTTCATTCTTGCAAAATCCCTCACTCTAGAAACCACAAAATTAATATTAGGGTTCACCGGAGCTACAAAATCTTTATTGTCTTGGGCCTTCATGGCTTGGTCTTGAGTTGTCACGGCTTGAGCTTGAGCCATCATGGCTTGGGTCAACATTTGGATAGTATACCTAAACTACATCTTGGTCATATTCTCAACCACGGGATCAACCGGAGCTTGATTACCTTGAGGATGATCTCATTCATTCATATTGTGACCCTCCATTCTTCTTGTGTTAGCCCTTCGTGTATTCATTTCCTAAAGACACAAGAGAAGGATTATGAGAGGGACTTTATAGAGTTAAACTCTAAGGCACGACTGAAGAGTAATAAAAGAAGTGTAATTTCCTAAACATCTTATAGCCTCTCATTCATAAATGTGGCGCACTTCACAGTCATGAACAAGACTCTACTAGACATGGCATATGAGACATCATCCTAGAATCATTCTAAACCTTGTGCTCTAATTACCAAGTTTGTCACGACCCAAGGTACTCCCTAGACGTAACAAGGCACATAGAACCCCGAAAGGGCCCAGGTATGCCACTTATCATAACATAAAGGATTAGAACAATAAAGAGTAAAAATGCATTTAAGTCCAAAAGTTTCATTAAAGAAAAGCGGAAGTCTAGACTTGTCTAAATTAGCCATCTATTACCATAGTTTAAATTAAAAGGGAGACATCCCATACAACATAGTCCAAAAATGAAATACTAGAAATGAAACTCAAAGTGAATCTCCCGTCCTCGAACCATGAGGACTCACCACAAACAAGGAGAATAGTCAAATCAAAGCTTGAACCAAATGATGACCACCTTAAGTACCGGACCCTACACTTTTGGGGAAATGTAGGAAAATATGGGTTAGTACAAAAATGCACTAAGTAAAGCCATGCATCAAACCTTGAAACAATGCTAAAAGGACATTTTACTTGGAAAGTATGCACTTTACCAAATTTAAGGATCATCATGAAGATTAGTGTAAAAGCATAAGTCATAAGCATATTAAACATATAAATCATCATAACATAATGGAACATACCATAAATACCCTCAAAGCATACTTGTGCAATGCATGAACAAGATCCGATAATCCCATCCATACTAAGTAAAGCTTGTTGAGTAGCTATAGTTCATAATTCATATTCTTGTTCATACTATAATAGTGGGATAAGCCTTAAGTGACATAGACCATGTGAGCTTAACATGGAATCTAGTGTCTACCCCACACCAAAAAGGGGTTGTCCTACTTGCCTAAGGTAGAACCATACTCTTAGCTTAGGTGGATCAAATAGCTAAAGACCTATGAGGGAACATAGTTTATTGCGATAAAGGGATTGCTGCTAGAAAACCCGACATCTACTAACGTGAGGGCTTCCATCCCAAGAGATTGCTCCTAGAAACCTGGCATTTACTAACGTGAGGGCTTCCATCTCATATCACTATCCACTTGGTGCTAAGCATTAATACCCACAGAGTTCATATTAAGTCTTGACTTAAGTTCATATTCATGGAAGAATGTCTTGACACTCAATCCAACATAACTCCTACTATAACTCATAGATTCAATAGGTGAGAATATCCTTTCAACCTTAGAATCATCATATTGTGAGAAAACCTTTCACATCATATCATATTCATACATAGGTGTGTACATGAGGATAACCTTCCAACAACACAACAACTAGATCATAATCATATTCACTTTACTCTCAAAGTGTTCATAAAACATATATATAATCTCATAGTCATACATAATTCTCATACTTTTCCTTTCAAGGACCATAGAACAAATTCAATAAACCCATATAGAATTACTACATTATACATGGATGATAACATGATTCAAACATTTCAATTACTACATGCATAATTCTATCATATTCTACTTGCATCAATCATCATCCACACTTTGAGATCCAAATTGGGAAAATAGGGGAATACATGGATTCTTGGGGTATTCAAGATAAAGCCATATTTTAATACATTGAAATTTTAATATGTTTAATACTAGTCTCCGTATTTCTTTTGTTGTAACTGAGTTTTGTACCTTTCTTGTTATCCACCATTTTACCTGTGACAATCTGTCCTTACAATAAATTTGTTATACACAATATATGGTTCAAAGGCTAATAAACATTTATATATTGAATACAATTCTTTTCTATTTATTTCCCATTTTATTTCTGGATTTGTAAATGTTCCTGAGTAGTATCTGCAATAATGTTCTAAATTTTCTTTATCATATCTATATTTTAATACTCCTCCGTAGCTTATTTCACTTGTATCTAATTCTACTATATAGTCGAATTTTTTATTTTCATCTGGAAAGTATAACTTAGGTAACTTTTTGCATAATATTTTTATTTTTCTTATTTGTTCTTTATCTTTATCATCAAAATGATATTCTACATCTTTCTTTATTTTTTTATGCAATGGTTTTAAGTTTTCTGCTAATTTAGGTATATATTCTCTTACTTGATTAACTAATCCTAGAAACGATTGTAATTTCTTCTTCGTATCTATTTGTTCTTCAGAATTTATTATTTTTTGTACTATGTGTGTTTGCATCTTTATACCATTTTTATCTATTTGTATTCCTAGAAATTCTATTTGAGTTTTCATTATTTCTGCCTTTTTCTTACTTAGGCTTATCCCTGAGTATGTTATAATATGTATAAATTTTTCTAGTAATGTTATATGTTCATCTTGTGTTCTTGAGTATAATAATATATCATCTATATATATTATACAATTTTCTAGTTGGTTAAAGTAATTGTCCATAAAATATTGATATCTTCCTAGTGCATTTTTGTATCCAAATGGTAATACGTTTCATTCATAAAATCCTTGTGGTACTTTGAAAGTTGTTAGCTTTTTAGATTCTTCTTTTAATTTAAGGTGATAAAATCCTGACTTAAAATCAAATTTACTGAAGTAATTATATCCTTAGATTTGTCTTATTTTTAATATTTTATGTGGTATTGGGTAATTATATATTTTTGGTTTTGCATTTAGATTTCTATAGTCAATGACCATCCGGCTTTTTCCGCGTTTTTGCTCACTATGTTTATTTACTATAAATGATGGGCTTGTATGTTTACTATTACTTTCCTGTATGTATTTATTTTCTAATAGTTCTTTTATATGCATTTTAAATTCCGTTAGATCATTAAAATTATACTTTAATAGTTTTTGAGTTATTATACTATCATCAATTAGTTCGATTTTAACTTTTGTTTTATATTTTTCCCATCCTTTTAAAGGGTTTTCACTATATAATAGTTCTAACTTTTCTTGAATCATTTTTAGTCTATCTATGGAAAATATAATCAATTCTATCTTATGGTCACTTTCTTTAATATTTTCTAATTTTTGGGTGATTTTTTCACTTCCTTATGTGTATGCCCAACAAATGAAGGATGAGAAACTCCAAGACAAGAATAGGGAGGTGAAAAGAGCTAGAACCAGTGATAGGAATTTCTCCAATGCTAGATCTGATGGACAAGGTCATACAAGGTTCAAACAAAGGTTTTCCAACCAAGGTTCCTCTAATGCTTACCCAAGGGTCAACAAGGATATGGTTTCCAACCCTAAACGTCAAGGAGGTAATAGTGGTGTTTCTTATGTTGCTAGGCCTAATTGTGCAAAATGTGGTAGAAAACATGATGGCAAGTGCCTAGTTGGCTCGGATGGGTGCTATGGTTGTGGAAAGAGTGGCCACAAGATGAGAGATTGCCCGGTACTCATGGCTAAGGGGAGAGAAGGCAAGCAAGCTCCTCCTAGAGTTTCAAACTCCAATGCCCAAAAGCAAAATAACTTTTATGCTCTTCAATCCCGAGGTGACCAAGAGAGCTCCCCGGATGTAGTGACTGATATGTTAAAAGTCTTTTCTATTGATATATATGCCTTGTTAGATCCCGGTGGTACTTTTTCCTTTGTGACACCTTTGGTGGCTATGAAGTTTGAAATACTCTCCGAAGTGTTAGTAGAACCTTTTTCGATCTCTACCCTGGTTGGTGACTCCGTGGTGGCTAAAAGAGTCTATAGAAGTTTTCCCATTTCCTTGTCCCATAGAGTTACTTTGGCGGATTAGGTAGAGTTAGACATGTTAGACTTTGATGTGATTTTGGGTATGGATTGGTTGTATGCATGTTATGCCTATATAGATTATAAGACTCGGGTGGTTAAATTCCAATTTCCTAATGAGCCTATCTTAGAGTGGAAGGGGGGAGATTCTATCCCTAGAGGTCAATTTTTCTCTTTTCTTAAAGCTAGGAAAATGATCTCGAAAGTGTGTATTTACCATCTTGTTAGGGTGATGGATGTTGAGTCTGAAACCCCTTCTCTAGAGTCGGTTCCGGTAGTGAGTGAGTTTTTGGAAGTTTTTCCCGATGATTTGCTTGGAATTCCTCCCGAGCAGGAAATAGATTTTGGTATTGACCTCTTACCGGATACACAACCTATCTCCATTCGTCCTTATAGAATAGTTCCGACGGAGTTAAAAGAGTTGAAAGAGCAACTAAGGATTTGTTAGACAAGGGTTTAATCTGACCTAGTATCTCACCATGGGGTGCTCCGGTGTTGTTTGTTAGAAAGAAGGATGGGTCTCTTAGAATGTGCATCGATTATTGTCAATTGAATAAAGTGACCATTAAGAATAAATATCCCCTTTCGAGTATTGATGATTTGTTTGACCAACTTCATGAGACTACCTATTTCTCTAAGATTGATCTTCGTTCGAGTTATCACCAACTAAGGGTTAGAGGGTTTGATATTCCAAAGACGGCCTTTAGAACCCTGTATGGTCACTATGAGTTTATGGTAATGTCGTTTGGGTTGACTAATGCTTCGGCCACATTTATGGACTTGCTGAATAGAGTGTTTAGGCAATACCTAGACATGTTTGTGATTTGTTTATCGATGATATTTTGATCTACTCAAGGAGTGAAAATGGTCATATGGACCATTTGAGAAGTGTGTTCCAAGTTCTTAAGGACCAACAACTTTTTGCAAAGTTTAGCAAGTGTGAATTTTGGTTGAGGTCTGTAGTTTTCCTTGGTCATATTATTTCAAGCAAGGGTATTTTATGAGGTTTGTTGAGGGGCTGATGAGTCCACAAATTGGACTCATTTAGGGCTATATTTTTATAGAATTAGTGTCCTCAAATGCATATTTTGTCTCAATATTTGATGAAAACCCTTAAATTTTAGGTATTTGGAGTTTGAGGGAAAGCATGAACACTCCTTAGCAAAAAGGAACAAAGGCGGCTAAAAGAACAAAGAAATAAAGATCTGAGAATCGCCGAACCCGTTCGGCGAGTCGCCAAAAGGTCTTATCCTCGCCTTTTATTCCAGTGTGCTGAACCCTGAAGGAAAGAATCAAATCGGCGATGAAAAGGAGCGGTCGATGTGTCGCCGAGCAGTTCTGCGAAGCAGTACTATGTCGGCCAATGATCCAAAATATGACGATGCTGAAGGATAGAACAAGACGGCGATGAAACCTACCAAAGAGCGGATCTCCGATTTGATTGGCGATATCGACTAATGGCGCCGAATGATCTGCTGCAGCACAGATTTGTGAAAACTATAAATACTCATTGAGAGTTGTAGCTTAATATTAGATTTTTAATATAGAATTTTTAACATGGACTTTTGAGTTCTAAGTTTGGAGAGGGTTTTGAAGAACTTAAAGATCCAAAGGGTTTCAACTCTAATAATTTGGACTTGGGTCTTATGGATTCTTCACTCTTGGCTTGTTTTGAGACTTAAATCTTCATACCCATTTAAATGCAAACTCATATTGGTATAAATTTATATATCTTTTACATGTCTAGTTAAAACCCCAATTCTTGGGGTGTGATTTTGTGAATATGGGTTAGATTATCTGTTGGGTCTTGCTTGTTGATGATTTATTGGTTGTTTAGATGTGATTTCGTTTAGTAGTTTTGGTGGAACTTAATCAAATTATAGTTGCAAATACGATTTCACCTTTGTCTTTTTGGCTTGCTCGAGAGAGAGGTCATAAAACTAAGACTACTAAATTGATGGCCGAAGGGATTGGGTCGACATGAGGTTCAACTCGAGAGAGTGAACCTTAGTCCTTCTTCCACACACTCAACTCGAGAGAGTGAGTGGGCTAAGGCGGAGGCTGTTCTTTATGTGGCAAGTGGGTGTTCGAGAGGAACCCATTTGCTTCGGGGTAAGTTGCTCGAGAGAGAATTTACCCCCACTATAGTCTAGCCTAGTCACAAATATTCAACAAATTTATTATCAAAAGCATGTACCCAATAGTTTAGTTTATCCCGTATTCCTATCACATCCCAAGAACCCCATCTCCTTGATTAGTACTCTTTGCATTTTTGTTATTTTTGTTTACTTGTGATAAAAGCCCCATTGATAATTGACGCCTGCGTCACCACTTAGATTTAGCATGTTTATATTCGAAAATGTTTCTAGCTATGACTAATTAGAACTAAATTTTATTTTTCTATTAATTTTCAAGCCCACTCCCTTCGGACTCGACCTCAACCCTCGGTTAGGTTACTTTACTATTGTATGATCATAGACACTTGCAGTGGAAGTTGTGTCTTGATTACGCAAGCATCAGAATGGCGCCGCTGCCGGGGAGTGGTGTTATTTGAGAATTTGTAGTTAAGTAAAATTTTTGTTCTTCTTAGTTTTAGTTCACTTACTTAGAGCAAAGATTCGTGCAAAAGCTCATCAAGATCCATCTAGGATTCCAGAGTTGACCCCTCCTGCTGTAGATTCAGTGCCAACTTCGGCACATGTGGTGGTTCCAACACCACCAGTTCAGGGTCCTTGTAACGCCTCAGAAAATTAGTAGGTTAATCTAGAGATAAAACGTGAGGGTTAACGTCAAGGTACATGTTAGACCCCGTAGTTAGAAGACCATATAAGGTTTGATGGAGGGTTGCAAGGGTAAGGGCCAAGGCAAAAGGGGCAAATCCTAAGCCAAAGGCCAAGGCTGCCCCAACCTTGGCCAAGCACTGCCCAAAGACTACGACCACCTTCACGACCAGTGTTCTTGACCACGGTTCGTGAAGGGGCTCCCCTTAGGCCTGTGGGAGGCAAGGCTTTGAAGCCTAGCTACTGCCTAGGGACCACGACCAATGGTCTTGACCACGGATCGTGGGAGGTATCATGGTCATGCCTTCGATTTGTGGAGGCCAAGACCCTAAGCCTTAGCCACTGCCCAAGGACCATGGGCAGGACCATGGTTCATGAGGTCCTCTCGTGGTGCCTGGGAGTGGGCTGCCTAAGGAGGGTCATTTTTGTAAATTCCTTTTTAGTTAGTTAATTAATGGGGTCGATTTATATTGTTTTATTTCACATATATAAATGATTTTAAGTCATTAAACACATCATTTACTTCATTATTCCCAAAAACCCAAATCAAACCAAAAGTTCATCTCCCTCACAATATTTCTCTCTAGAAGTTCCCAAATAAGAAGAAGAAGAAGTGGAGGCTAGGGCTTGAAGAACCAAGGTCTTTCTTCTCAAATTTAGGGGAAACTCCATTAAGGTATGGCATCTTTTCATCTATGGGTATCTTTCACCCATAGAGTCCCTTCAAAACTAGATTTCAAAGCTTTCAATTTCCCCAAAAAGTTAGGGTTTCACTCAAAGTCATGGGTTCTTTTTTAAAACGTTTTCAAAGGTTGATTTATGATGTATTATGATTGAATTGATGATTAATTGTTGATTTATGATGAAATCCCCCCAAGAACCCATGAATTTCCTAAATTACTAAATTGTGACTTCATGATGTGGATTGATTGATTATAGAAGCATGTGAATAGATTATGTCTATATTGATTGAGTTTATTGAATCATGATATTCTCCTTATATAATGTAGTAATTCTAGATGTTGGGTTGAATGTGATTCATGGTCCTTAAAGGGTAAATTGTGAGGGTTTGTACATGTTTATGAGGATTGTTGTATAATCATGATGTTTGTGAATACATTGAAAGTAATATGATCATGACTATAATGTAATTGTTGTATTGTTGAAAGGTTATTCTCAATTATACACTTATGAATGATGATGACATGTTGTGAAGGGTTTCTTCAATGTAATGTTATACCTTGAATTGGTAGGCTTAGGGCATCCTCTTCTTGTGTAACTAATGTATCTTGACTTAATAAACCTTGAATTGGTAGACCTGATGGTGGTAGCCCTTTCATGATGAGTCTATGAACTAATGTAATGATGAACTTTGAATCGGTAGACCTAATGGTGGTAGCCCTTTCTTGAGGATTCAACGAGCTATCCTAATAATGTACCTTGAATCGATATACCTAATGGTGGTATCCATTTCATGTGTGTAATAATGTACTTTGGGTTGGTATACCTAATGGTGGTTGCCCTCTCAAGTATAATAATGTTAATGAGAATGAACTACTCTATGGGAATTTAATGCTTAGTATCGAGTGGATATTGTAAGGTGGAAGCTCTCCCCATGTTAGGATGGGTTTCTATGAACACCTTACCTATCACATAACTATGTGCCCTCATAGATTATAGCTAGTGGATCCACCTAAGCTAAATTACCGGTTCTACCTTAGGCAAGTAGACCAACTCTTTTCGGTGTGGGACATGACACCAGATTCCATGGTTTGCTCACATGGTCTATGTTGGTTAGGGCTTATTCCCATCATGTGAGGTATGTGCTATGGTTACTCAATAGGTTCTATGAAGTGTGGGTGGTAGTATGGGATGCCATCCATACATTACATGAGTAGGCTTTGAGAGTGGCTATGGTGTGATTCTCTAATGCCATAATGTCTAATGAAAAGAATGTGCTCATAATGATGCTAATGAGAATGTTGACTTAAAGGCTAAATGTAAAGATGAATGCTTAACTTGGATTGTTATTATGAATTGCTTTCCTTGTCATGACTTATTGATTATGAATGTTCCTTGTCTATGGTGGCCTCGAAGGGGTACTTAGTATGAATGGTATTATTGGATGCCATTCATACATTGCATAAGTATAACTTAGGGTTGCCTAAGATGATAGTTCTAGTATGTTATAATGATTTATATGATGAACATGCTCGTGACTTGTGTTTTCATTAAAAGTACATGATGATTCTCAAACTTTTCAAATGCATGGTTTTCAACCAAAATGTCCTTTTTAAGCATGATTTTTGCATGACTATCATACTTAGTGCATTCTTGTACTAACCCATATTTTCTACATTTTTCATATGAATATAGGTGCCGGTTCTTAAGGTGACCTTCCTTCTTGACTAAGCTTGGATTGACTATTCTCCAAAGCTAGTGGTGAGTCCTCAAGATTCGAGGACATATGAGTCTTTAGTAGTTTCCTTTATTGTCACTTTATGTTTTGGACTATGTTAAAGGGCTGCGACCCTATTATTGATTCAAAGCTGTATTAGATGGTCATGTGAGACAAAGTTAGACTTCTGCTGTTCTTAAATAAAGATTTCGATTGTATAGATTAAAAGTTTTAAATTCCATAACATTTTCTTATGTCTTATGTTATGAATGCTATGAGGCTTGTATAAGGCTCTTCGGAGTCTTATACGTCGTGTCGCGTCTGGGGTATAGGCTCGAGTCGTGATAGTACTCCTTCTCGATTACTCAGCTGGTTAAAGGCCGAGGGTTGAGTTCCATTCTAGAAGAAAAGAGGTTGTCCACGGATGGTATAGTGGACATGTACCCAAATGTGTGGGACACTCTCCGGTTCCGCAGGTGCGAGATATTCACCAGACCCCGAGGCCCACACATTCCTACATGGGACTGGGAGTTTTATACAGAAGAAGGCCAGTGCCTTCAGACTGGTAGAGTCTGTTGTGGTTCGAGGGAGGATGGTGAAATGCGTCAGCGATGATATCAATGTTGTGTTTGATAGGGCTGTAGGTTTTGAGCATGAGTAATAGAGGATGATTACTTCACAGACCCTGGATGACCTGAAGGGCTGACTAGCTCCCCTCATTTTTGATACCACCCCGAGGTGGATTGAGGCCGGAGCACCTATCGAGAAGAAGGATCTGAACAAAGCAACTCGATACTGGTTTTGTTCATTAGCAGCTCTATCATGCCGTCGCAGAATGAGTCCATTCTCCGCCACTCAAAGGTGGCCTGTCTCAGATCTATCATATCTAGGAAAAGTCTGAACTTGGGGTTGATTTTAGAGCAGGAGATGGCCATGAAGGCCAAACAACACAATACATCCCTTCCATTTCCAGCACTCATTCTAAAGTTATGTCGTTGGGCTGGAGTTCCTCATGATGAGAAGAGGGATGTTGAGATTACACCCACATCCTCCACCAACATCCGGCGCATAGAGGCCGAGTACACATGGGACGAGGCGAATATGAGGAGAAAAGCTACGGTGGATACATCCCTAGAGGTCGATATTGATTCTTTACCTGTAGAGGCAACCTTGCCTACTCCAGCCTCCGGGCCTTCAGGTACATCTACTTCTACTCCTTCCCAGGCCCCGAGTTCTTTTGCTGCTTCCCAGCTCCCTAGAGCTGCTGCTGGTACCACTACCTCCTGGACCTCGATTACTCAGGCTATGCTCCTCAAGATGGGGCACCTATCCCATTCTGTAGATGTGCGGGCTTCCCGGTTAGAGGCCGAGATTCCCTGGATGATTGAGAGAGCTATTACTGGTGCATTGACTCCTCTCAGGGGTTCCATTGATTCCCTCTTAGTGAGAGTTGAGGTTTATGAGAGAGGGCAGGTGTTTCTACTGAGGTCACAACTTTGAAAGCGGATGTGTCTGAGCTGCGGAAAGATGTGGACCAGCTGAAGTCCATAAAATTCACTTTGCTATTTGGGATGTTGGAGATCCTCGATGATCCAAGTGCTGTGATTCCAACTTGTACTGAGGTACCTCTGGCCACTGGAGATGATATTATAGAGGATGCTGCTACTGCTGAGTTTGAGGCAGAGACCGATGAGGAGCATCTTGTGGAGCAAGATGCGGTTGTGTATGAAGATCTGGCCGACTAAGATGGTGCCATGTTTGAGATAGCCCGATAGGCCTCTTTGAGAGACACTACTATGGCAGGCCCCAGTGGATCAACAACTGATGCTACACCGGGCATTGATGCCGATCCTCAGAGTGTTGCCCCGGGCATTGATACCCCAATTGACGGAGTGACTGAGTAGACAAGATCATTTTTACCTCTCTCTCTGTTATTTTTATTGATTATCTCTGTTTTAGTTGCATTTGAGGACAATTGTTTTTTTTTGTTGGTGGGGTGAGGTATTGCCATACCTACATCTTGTGATTATATTTTATTTGTGAATATTGGGTTTTGTGATATATATATATGTGTTTTGATCTTGATTCTCGTGGATGTTTTAGCTTGTGGTCCCCTGTTTTGAATGTAAATGGTTTTGAACCTATTTAAAAAAAGTTTGCCACCTCTATTGTGTATGATTGTGGCTGTTCTTGTGCGCATTTGAGTATTGGTTATGATCAATACCGATGACTTGAACATCGCTCCTAACTAAACAAAATAAAGATGCATAGACAATGTGTGAACTTTTAGCATCTCGTTGTGACTAGCAAGTTATCGAATGAGTCTCTTGTGATGAACATTGCACACTAGCTAGAAAATGTGGTGTCTTGTTTGGTATTGGTGCTAATGCCTTGTGTGATGAGCTTACTTTGAATATTGTGTGTGATGACACCTAGAATTTGCCCCATTGGTCCGGTTGACTAAGTGATGCAATCACTTGAAATGATCTTAGCCAACAATTTTGAAGAGTGACACAATTTGACAATATACCTCTTTTGTGGCCAACCTTGTGAGATGTGTGAACCTTGCTTGAACCCTCTTGAGCCTTATCATTTTCTTGGAAGAAATTTGAGCAATTATGACCACTCTTTATCAATTCACCCTTAACCTTTATGAAGTGTGATTTGTTTGAATATCCAACTTAGGCCAAAAGCCTAAGTTGGAGTGTGGTGAAAAGAGAAGGAAAATCAAGAAGTGTGAGAAAATCCCCTTTGAGCAATGGTTTTGAAAAAATGGAACCCCTCCATGTAAACAAAAAAGAAGAGAAAATAAGAAATCAAAGAAAAAGAATGAAAAAGTTGTGAAATAAAGTAGTGTAAGTGGCAAAGGAAGGGCACCAGGCTCTAACTCTCATGGGAGTGCTTCAGGTAACAGGACTTTTCCATGTTGTCCAAAGTGTGGTAAGAACCATCTAGGTGAGTGTCTTGCTGGCAGAGAAGGGTGTTTTGGGTGTGGTCAGTCTGGTCATAGGTTGAAGAATTGCCCTTCTGCTAGGAAAGGACAAGGAGGTAACAAGGCTTAGTCTACAACTTCAGCAGCTCCAGCGGGTCGCCCCACTCAGTAGGGTACCTTATCTGGTATAGGTGGTGGTCAGAACCAGAACAAGTTGTATGCTCTTCAGTCTTGCCAGGACCAGGAAGAGTCTCCTGATGTGGTCATTGGTACGTTACAAGTCTTCTATTTAAATGTTTATGTATTGTTAGATCCATGGGTTATACTATCTTTTGTAACTCCCTATATAGTAGTAAACTTCAGTATCAGTCTAGAAACTCCCTCAGAACCGTTCTCAGTCTCTACTCCAGTTGGTGACCTATAGCTAGACGGATATACAAAAATTTTCGTGTCACAATTTCCTAGAAAGTTACCTCAATAGACCTTGTAGAATTAGAAATGATATATTTTGATATCATTCTACACATGGATTAGTTACATTCCTGTTATGCCTCAGTAGATTGTAGAACTAGGATTGTTCGGTTTCAGTTTCTAAGTGAGCCAACACTAGAATTAAAGGGTAGTAACTCAGGTCCTATAGGTCGATTTAGTTCTTAATTTAAGGCCAAGAAAATGATATCCAAAGGGTATATCTATAGTTTTGTTCAGGTTAAGGATTCAAACTCTGAAACACCAACTCTTGAGTCACTCCTAGTGGTAAATGAGTATCCAGAAGTGTTTCCAAAAGACCTTCATGGAGTTCCTCCCAAAAGGGAAATTGACTTCAGAATAAATCTCCTTCTAGATACCTAGCCTATTTTGGTTCCTCCTTACGGGATGTCTCCTTCCTAGCTTATGGAATTGAAATAACAGTTGAAAGATCTTCTAGATGAGGGCTTCATCAGACCCAATATCTCTCCATCGGGTGCTCCAGTGTTGTTTGTGAAGAAGAAAGATGATTCTCTCAGAATGTACATTGACTACCGTCAGTTGAACAAACTCACAATAACAAATAAATATCCCATCCCCATGATTAATGACTTGTTCGACTAAATTCAGGGTGCTAGTTGCTTTTCTAAGATAGACCTCAAATCTGGTTATCATCAACTCAGAGTCAGGGACAGTGACAATTGAAGATAGCCTTCAAGACTCGGTATGATCACAATAAATTTGTAGGTATGTCTTGTGGACTAACGAATGCTCCTGCAGCTTTCATGGACTTAATGAATATGGTGTTCAAACAATATTTGGACTTATTTGTCATTGCCTTTATTGATGATATCCTCATTTATTCTCGGAAGGAGGAAAAACATGCGACTCATCTGAGAGTTCTTCTGCAAAACCTCAAGGATTGCCAATTATTCACTAAGTTTAGCAAATGTGAGTTCTGGTTACACTCGGTCGCTTTCCTTGGTCATATAGCATCCAACAAAGGAATCCGAGTGTATTCTAAAAAAATTGAGGCAGTACAACACTGGCCTAGACCTACCTCTCTTACTGATATTAGAAGTTTCTTCGGTTTCACTGGTTACTGCTGAAGGTTTGTTGAAGGATTTTCATCCATAGCTTCCCCCATTGACCAAGTTGACTAAGAAGAAGGTCATGTTTTAGTGGTTAGATGAGTGTGAGAAAAGCTTCTCAGAACAGAAGACCAGGTTAACTACAACTCATGTGTTGAGTATACTAGATGGGTCAGACAATTATGTGGTTTATTGTGATGCATCCAGGGTCGACCTAGGTTGTGTGTTGATGCAATAAGGTAAAGTCATAACTTATGCTTCTAGATAGCTTTAGCTCCACAAGAAGAACTATCTGACTCATGACCTCGAGCTTGCATCCGAAGTGTTTTCCCTAAATATTAGCAGACACTACTTGTATGGTGTTCATGTTGATGTGTTCACAGATCATAAGAGCCTCCGGTATGTGTTCACCCAAAAAGAGTTGAATCTTCTTTAGAGGAGATGGCTTGAATTCCTCAAGGACTATGACATGAATGTGCTCTATCATCCGGGTAAGGCCAATGTAGTATCTGACATCCTCAACAAACTATCCATGGGTAGTGTGGCACATGTTAAGGACTCTTAAAGAATTAGCCGAAGATGTTCACCATTTTGTCTCTTAAGAGTTTGCCTTATAGACACGTCAGATGGTGGTGTGATAGTTCAAAATGGGTCAGAATCTTCATTGCTAGCTGAGGTTAAGGAAAAAAGGATAGTGATCCTATATTACTTTAGTTGAAATGTGCAGTTCATCAATAAAGAGTTGAGGTTTTCTCCGAAGGGGGAGATGGTGTGCTTCGTTTCTAGGGTCACTTATGTGTTCCTAATGTGGGTGAGTTTAGGAAGCAGATCCTTATAGAAGCCCATAATTCAAGATATTCTATTCATCCAGGTGCCACTAAGGTGTACGGTGATCTACGGGAAGTCTTTTGGTGGAAGAGAGACATAGATGAATTTCTGGCTAAGTGTCCTAACTATCAACATGTTAAGGTAAAACATCAGAAACCAGGATGTGTGACTCAAGAGATTAGCATTCCTATATGGAAGTGGAAAGTCATAAACATGGATTTTATTACGGGGTTACCTCGTACTCATAGACAACATGACTCCATTTGGGTGATAGTGGACAGGGTCACTAAGTTAGCTCACTTCTTGGTTGTCAAGACTACAGATTCAGCGGAAGACTATGCCAAACACTACATTAGTGAGATAGTTAGGTTGTATGAGGTTCCCTTGTCTATCATCTCAGAGAGAGGTCCTTAATTTACCTTTCATTTCTGGAAATCATTTAAGAAAGGTCTTGGTACTCAAGTAAATCTCAGTACAACATTTCATCCACAAATGGATGGTCAGGTAGAGCGTGCCATTCAAAACTTAAATGATATATTGAGAGCTTGCGTGATTAATTTTAAGGGTAGTTGGGATGATCACCTACCTCTCATAGATTTCTCCTATAATAACAACTTTGATTCCAGTATTCAGATGGCCCTTTATGAGGCACTGTATGGGCGTAGATGCAGTTCTACGGATGGTTGGTTCGAAGTAGATGAGACAACCTTGATTGGGTAAAATTTGGTGCATGAGGCTATGAAGAAAGTTCAGCTCATCACAGATAGAATAAATACAGATCATAGTCGTCAGAAGTCCTATGCATATGTAAGGAGAAGGGACTTAGAGTTCAAAATTGATGATTGCGTTTTTTTGAAAGTGCCACCCATGAAATGGGTGATGAGATTTTGCAAGAAAGGAAAGCTAGTCCAAGGTATTTAGGTCCTTATAGAATCCTGAAAATGCTTGGTATTGTGGCTTATGAGTTAGAGTTTCCAGCAGAACTAGCAGCGGTACATCCAATTTTTCACATTTCCTTGTTGAAGAAGTGTGTGGGTGATTCAGCATCAATAGTACCTTTAGTGAGTGTGGTTGTGAAGGATAACCTCACCTATGGGGATATTCTAGTTGAAATTCTTGACCATCAGGTTCGTAGGTTGAGAAATAAGGAAGTCACTTCAGTAAAGGTTTTGTTGAGAAGTCTATCCATAGAGGGAGATACTTGGGAAGCAGAAACAACCATGATGGACAAGTATCACCTCTTTCCTTTCAATTCAGTTTCAGCTTGAGGTAATAGTTCCTCTCTAGACTTTCAGTTAATCTTCTGAAGATTCAGTCACAGTATCTCGTTCCTTCAGTTATCATTGCATTTCAATATATTTGCATGATTCATGGAAATAAGTTTAGTTAGAAATCAATTTCTAGTACTCAGTTGGTAGGGACTACAACTCTTTCCTCCAAACTCAGCTTGTTTAGACTTTATTCGAGGATGAATGTTCTCAAAGGGGAGATAATGTAACACCTCAGATTCAAAAAGATAGGAAATTGCAACTTTTGCAGGATATAGTGCCAGAACCAACATAGCCACCAATGGCTCATGGACTAACACACTGCCCGTAGGTAGCTCCGTGAATGGCGAGTCCATATTTTCCAACAATGTCAAAGTTCCAGTACTTTCCTATGATTCACCAAGACGGTCCATTCCCTAATCCACGAGCCATATTTAGGTCTCTTAGGTGACTCTCAAACTTAGTGGGATTTTAAAAAGTTTCGATTGGACCTACGGAGGCCATGCATGGACGGTAGGTTGACTAACGGATCGTACATAGGTCCTGTTAGTCAAAGATCCAAAAACATTGTTTTTGAACCCATCGATGGTTAACCAAGACTATCTATTGGTGGACCCACGTACCTGTTGGAAATAAAATTATAATCAAAAGAAAAAAATAAATAGAAAGAGAGAAAAAGAGATAAAACGTTACTACAAACTTCTTCATTGAAAATACTAAAATCTAGGTCCACTAACCCATTAATTACTAATTAGCTACTAATGTGCCATAATAATTAAACTTGCTAAGATAAAGGAAACTAACTGACAAACTCCTGAAGACTTGGTCAAGTTTCTTTTGAATCACTTTTCAACGCTCCTCCTTGATTCAAAATGGCAAACTCCAAGTTGACCTCTGGAGAACTCGTGCTTTGCTTGCGGAAGAGACTTCATGAAGATGTCTTCTGGTTGCTCATTGGTATCACAAGACTTCAAAGTAATTTCTCCAGTAGAAACAAGACTTCGAATAAAGTGATAGCAAATATCTATGGGATTTGTTCTACTGTGGAATGTTGGCTTCTTTGACATCGCAAAACCAGATCTATTGTCACAAAAAATTTCAGTTGCACCAGCTGGTTTCTAATTAAAATTAGCAACAAGTCTCCTTAACCAAATTGCGTGACAAGCTGCAGAAGTTGCTGCAATATATTCAACCTCTGAAGTTGATAATGACACCACTTCCTGCTTCTTTGAACTCCATGAAACTACTCCAGATCCAAGATTTAACAAGAAACTAGATGTGCTCTTTCTATCATCAGTGTTGCCTACTTAGTCACTATCAGTAAAGCCAGTTAATGTGAAATTTTTTACCTTAGAATACCAAATTCCATAATTTGTTGTCCCTGTGATATATCTCAATACTCTTATCGCAGCTCCAAGGTGAAGCTTACTTGGATTGTGCATAAATCTCGATATGACACTGATGAATATGAGATTTGGACTCATTTAGGGCTTTATTTTCATAGTTTTATTGTCCTCAATGTCTAATTTATGCTCTAAGCTGATGTTAAAGTGTTAATTTGGAGTAATAAAGGCAAAGGAGTGAGGCAAGGACATTACCGGGAAAAAAGGAATGAAGAAGCTGAAGAAGTTGAAAAACGGAAGTCTTGGTGATCGCCAAGACCACTCGATGAACTGCTGAGTGGCTCTTCAATTTGCCAAAAGTTCCAGCATGCCACCCCTGGGAACAAGCCAACTTGCTGATGGAAATGGACAGTCGGCAAACCACCGAATGGATCGGCAACCTCGATCTTGATCGCCTAAAGTCACAGAACTATGAGGTTGAAGAGGCAAGGCAAGACGGCGAGGAAGCGTGGCATTTGGCGCATCACCGACCTGATCGGTGATGCTCAACTAATTCCGCCTATCCATCCACAAGCTGCAAATTTTGAAGAGTAAAAATGTAAATTTTCAAAAGATTTTTAGAGAGGTTAGAGAATTCCAAAACTTTCAGATTCTAAACAAGTGTTCTGAGAGTTTTACCTTGAGTTCTTGATCCCCAAAACTATTTTTAGAGTTTTTAAGTACAGTTTTCAAATGGGTTTTGAAATGGAGTTAAATTGAAGCATTGTAAAGACTTGGAGATCATTACCAGTTCATGGATAACATAATTGGTAATTGTTTCTTCCTTTTATGATGTGTGGCTAAAACCCCCATTCTTGGGGGTTTGATCATGTGATTATTTGCTCTAACTAGCTTATGGGTATTGTTGTTTAATGATTTAAATTCTGTTTTGAAGTGGGTATTATTGATAGTTGTGTATTAACTTATGAATTGTAGTTACAAATGCAATTCTAACATAGTGTTCTGGACTTTTTTGAGAGAGAGATTCTAGAACTAAGGTTATCGATTGATGATTGTAGTGATTGGGTTATTGTGGGTTCAACTCGAGTGTCATTCCCCGAGAGCACCCCCTAGACGTTATCGGCGTACTTGACCCCGAAGGGGTCGCATACAAGCCTCTTAGCATATCTTGAACATAAAAGCATAGGAAAAATATGGGAAACTAAAAACTCCTTTGAAACATACGATTGAAAACATTTTCTTAAAAGCAAGCGGAAGACTTTCTAGACTTTGTCTCAAACCATCTATTAAACTTTTTGAATAAAAGACTTGGGACGCAACCCATACAATGTCTAAAACATAAAGAAACGACAAAAAAGTAAAGTGGGTGTGGTCCTCGAAGCTATGAGGACTCACCTATTCTTCAACTCTTCTGGATCTTCGAAACCTAGCCTCCAAAGCAACTCAAGCCTCCAACCCTACATTTGGTTAAAATGTAGGCAATATGCGTTAGTACAAAAATGCACCAAGTATGAAAGCTAGCACAACATCATAAGAGCATATCAAATGGTTAGTCAACATAAGACATAAGCATAAGAGATAATAACTTAGTTATAACATAATCATTATAGTCTAGCATGGTCTCCAACATAAGCATCATATAAATATAAGTCGACATAAGACAAAGTTAATGAACACAAGAGATAAATCATAATCATAAATCAAGTCTACCTCATAGGATTCATATAAGCATATTTGACCCTTGATCATCTATACCATAATAGAACCATTCTCAAGTAACCTCAAAAGCATACAAGTGCAAAACAAGGATAGCATCCCATAATACCACCCAAGCCAAGTATCCCTTTTTGGTCATCTTGATCATAGTCTATATACATGGTCTAAGTCTCTAAGATTTTTCTACCATAGCGGTACCATACTCCTAAGTAACCTCAAAGAACACTTGTGCAATGCATGAAAGGCATCCCATACTACCCTTCACTCTAAGCATAACCTTGAAGTCATCCTAGTCATATTTACCCAACTATGGTCTCATTACTAGCTTACTTCATAAAGACAAGGGAACTATCACCTTAGTCAATCATAGCATGTCAAGGAAGGAAACTATAGCACAATCCTATCTAAACATACATCATACAAGAGCAAACATCTCATGAGTCACCTTAAGGCAAGCTTGTGCCATGCATGAACAAGACCCCATAATCCTACCCATGCTATGCTAGACCCTTAGGTTCATCATTCATGTTCATCATCTCTTAACATCATAAGGACAATGGTATTCACCTCTTAGTCATGTTCGTATTGGAGAGTTATCTAGAACTACTAGCCAAACTAATCATGCTTATGCTCATAAATGTAAGGGGGAGTCACCTCAAGGCACAAATGTTAGGTTTAATATGAAAGACAAGGGGAATCACCTCAAGTCACATATATCATGGAATCATACAAACAAGGGTAATCACCTCTTGTTACACATACTAACAAATAATAAAGACAAAGGGAGTCTCCACAAGTCATACAAGTTAATGAATCATAGGTATTCACCTCCATGACCATTTTAAGGTGATATGGGTATTCGCCTCGATATCATTATTAAGGTGATATGGGTATTCACCTCCATATCAATATTAATGTGTAATGTAGGTATTTTCCTCCACATCAACACATAAAGATCATAGGTAATCGCCTCCATGATCAACATAAAGGGTAATGGGTAATCACCTCTTGCCTTGGGAGTTACACATATATGAAGGGTAAACACCTCACACTCCCCATAACTAACTAATTAGGAATAAGGGGAGTCATCACACATTCCTATCATGTAAAGGTCATTTAGAGGAATCACCACAAGCCTCATCACATTTCATAGTCCTAAGACTTAGATTCATTCTAGGTGAGAAAACCTTTCAACCTAGAATCATTCTATGTGAGAAGTCTTTCATGTTAAGTTCATGTTCATACGTAGTATCATCTGTAGAATTCTACCTTTTGACAAGGATAACATCATGACCTAAGTAATTCTATCACTTCCTACCATCTATGATTCATATGGTGAATTAAGTAGGTAAAGGTCTCTCAACTCAACATTATTCATTAGCCTTAGATTCACATATAGATTCTACTCTCAAATCCTTATCCTTTATAGATCATCATATTTGATTGACCTTCAAACCCTAGTGATCAAGATTCATTAGTACAAACCTTACATTCAAGCTTTACTTCTTATCATCACCATTCATACCATTCTTAATCATATTTATCATTACTAGGTGATTCTAACCATAATTGATCGTAATGGTTCAATGCTAACTTTACAAGTCACTATCAATCATACCCAATAGAGTCTAGTTAAATTCATGATTATATGATCCTATAGTTTATCAATCACTACACATAACATTGATTTAGGAAGATTACTCATGAACCTTTAATTTCATCTCTAATGGCATAAACCCACAAACATCACATTCATCAATTTAAATTAGGGTTCACCACAGAAATTACATGAAATCATCATAATATCACTAAACAAAGTTAATTCAAACATAATTTAATGCTATCCAACCATTTGGAATCATATTCAAGCACTACCCACACTTTGGAAGAAACCCTACCCTAGATTGGGGTTTTCTTCAAATTGGGGGAAAACTAAGGGGTTCTATGGGTGGAAGAACCCATAGATGAATAAGCTTCACATACCTTTAATCAATTCCTTAAACAAACCTTCAATCCATGGAGAATTTTTACCCTATCTTCTGTCCTTCTCCTCCTCCTTCTTCTTTTCTACTAGAGAGAGAAATAGTTTAGAGGAAGTGGGTTCTTTAGATGAATGAGTAAAAGTGAATAGTTTAGGGTATAATAACCTAATTAATTAACTAAACATTCCTCCTAACTTCTCAACTAATTACTAAACTAACCCCTAAACACTAACTTAATAACTAAAACTCCAACACACATCCCAACCTACGGACAACCTTCCACAGATCGTAGACCAATCTACTGGCCGTGGTTGGATTCTGTGGTTTGGGATTGTGGCTCTAAATGCTGCAGGCCCAAGGAGAAACTAAGTATGGACTCACGAGGTCCATCCACGGACCGTGGTATGGTCTACGGGGTGTGGTTTGCCTCCGTAGATCACCACCAAAAGAAACAGACCATGCGGTCAAGGCAGCTTTGGGGGACTGTTTTGGGGTCCTCCTCAAGGACCCCTCGAGTATTCTTTGGGGAGTCATACCCGGAATTTTTACCCCTAAAAATTTCCATCGATGTATGAGATTCACTTCTACAAGTTTTCACCCTCAAACAACACTCCAAACTTCAACGACAAGACCCCTAGAACTCACTAGTTCAACTTACGAGTTTCCAGGATATTACATCGAGAGAGTGAATCTTAATTTGATCCTACCTATATAGCTCGAGAGAGTAGATAAATTAAGGTATTGGCCTGCTTATATTGTTATGCTTGTAGAGGTTCGAGAGAACTCGCTTGAATCGTAATAGTTGTTTGAGAGAAAGCTATTGCATCTATAGTCTAGCCTACCTACTGAGATCCAGAAATGGTTATTAAACTATAGTTACCCATATAGTGAAATTAGCCTTTAATTGATAACATCCCCAAAAAACATTCTCTACTTATCTACCTCCCTATTTTCATAATTGTTGTAGTTGTTAATTGACACTCTTATGCCCCCATCTAACATTCGTTGTCAAAGATTTATATTTTCTTTACTTTGCTTCGATAATGTCTACTTCTACAAATGACTAGAGCATAACCTTTACTTCTTAATTGAATTCCATACTGTACTGCTCCCTGTGGGTTCGACCCCAACCCTTTGTTGGGTTTATACTAGATTACGATTGCCTACACCTAGAATTGGATGAGGTGTAGTTGAGCGTTATAAAAAATGGTGCCACTGCCGGGGAGTGGTGTTATTGAATTCTCTTATTGATTTTTGTTTGTGATATTATTGTATTATAGTTGAACCTATTTGCCTTTTGTGTGTTGTTTATTGCCTTTGAGCAGGTGACGAAATGAGTGTCAACGGAAGCAACGCCAACTAGCTGGGCCAAAATGATGACATTGCCAACTTAAAAGATGTGAATGATGTACATGTGAATAAAGTACATTTGGGTGGTGTAGGTGTTATCCGGTTGCCTCAGGTCATGGGAAATGGAGTGTTCCACGTGACAAGCACGATGTTGTAACTCTTGCAAATCAAAGGGTTATTTGGAGGCTTGGCTCATGAAGATCCCCATGACCATATTCAGAATTTTGTGGACGTTTTTGGTCCATTATCTTTCAAGAACATCTTCAATGAGTCAGTTTGACTCCGATTGTTCCCATTTTCTCTGATGGGAGAGGCTACCAAGTGGTTAGCCAGGTACCTATGGACTTAATCACCACTTGGGCTGAACTTACTGAGGCGTTCTACGTCAGATTCTTTCCTCCCTCGAAGATGATGGCATTGAGGGATAATATCCAAGGCTTCAAACGCTTGGATGGTGAGCCAATTCATGAGACTTGGCTAGGTTTCCAGAAGTTGCAGCTCCAATGTCTGACTCATTGCCTCCCTAACAATGTCTTGCTACAACACTTCTATCGGAGCCTAGACTCGGTTAACAAAGGTGTGGCTGGACAACTTGTCAGTGGAGGTATCATGCAACAGCCTTTTGAGATTGCATCTACTTTGCTTGATGGCATGACCAAGATTAATCGGACTTGGTAAACAAGAGAGGATCAAATGTCTCCTTTAACATTTAGGATGACGAATGAGCATATTGGAAAATACCAAGAACGAGATCAAATATGTCCAAGATGATGACCCAAATGGATTTTGTTGTCAAAACATGTCATGGGTAATGGTTCTAAGGCTCTGAATGTTGTTCGTATTAGTGGGGTGAACCCCGATGATGCACACTTTGAGGCTCTATATAATGTGGAGGTGAGTTTCCATGCAAATAAAGGTGGAGGTTTCCGTACAAACTATCCAAGGCCGGGCGGGAATCAAGGTTGGAATAGAGAGCATAATGACGATTGGCGAGACTGTGATAGGGAATGGCCTGATTGTGGAACTAATTGGAAGGAGAGAGATGGGGAAAATGAGAGATACGTACCTCTCCATGAAAGTCAAAATCCAAAAGATAAAAGGGCTGACTCAGAGAGTTTTCGCACTGAAGATATGCTTTCACGCATTTTCAACAAAGTGGAAGGGTTGGACAAAGTTTTGAATGAAATGAAAGACGACGTCTCAACTCTCTGTCAAATGATTACTTTTCACTTGGTATCCATTAAATAGCTGGAGACAGAAATGGGTTAAATCTTGACTCATTTTAATCCAAGGCAAAAATGAGGATTATCGAGTGACACCATGACCAATCCCAAGAATGAACTTTGAATGGGTATCTTCATCGTGCCATAACGTTAAATAAGGCGCTTCTCGTGAGGCAACCCAAGTTTTTGATATTTTTAATATTTCTTTAGAATAACGGGTGTTGAATGTCCAGGTTGAAAAATTTGAAATGGGAAAATGAGCAGTAGGCAAGCCAAAGATCCAGTCGGCTATTCACCAAACAGGTCGGCGAGCCCGACTTGGATCATCGTTTCAACCATCTAGCTTACTAGAGATTCTGTAAAACTCGACGGACTAAAGTGGTACTCGGTGCATCACTGAGTGGGTCGGCGACGTAAGTTATGGTCACCGACTGGCGTGTGAACTGAATAGTCAAAAAGGCCAAACCATTTTTAAATTAAAAGATCTCCGTCATTTAATACTTTTTGACTTCCAAACTTTCACAACCGCATATTTTCTTACTCTCGTGCTATTTTAGTTACTTTTTGTATGGGATAGGTAACTCGAGCAGGATTTTTGGATTCGTTGCTAGCCTACCTTATCAATTTCTCTGTGTCTAATATTGGTTATCCGAACCCCATCTTTACATTTTAGTGAAATTAAATGCATGATCATTGTGTGATTGTTATCTCTGGATAACTTTGATTTGTTGAATGTGTGTTGTTGATGACTACCCGTATTGTGTGTCGATTGATGTTAACTGGCCTTAAATCGTGAAATACTATGTATGATCATGTTTAATTATGTGGGTTGTGTTGGTTTACTTATTGGGTTTAGTAGGGATGAAGTGTGAGCAACCTCGATTATGCCAATCATCTGATTTTGCCCAATGATAAAGCGATTGACGTCATTCTTAAGGGCAAAAGACATCGATTGGCCAATTTTGGCCAAATCGAAGGAAATCTGAGTACCCCGAGGGCATGGGTAGTATGGGTCTAGCCCTTATTGCATAGAACAATAAATTAATTTTGTTTTCTTGGGCAACAAGTTAGATTTTGAAGGTAGGGGTGAAAATCTGTCAGGTTGGGCTATACGGCGAGCTGGGTCGAGCTCGCTGAATGGTTCAGCGGTTCACCTTAAGACCCATGGAACACCTTTTAATTCTCCACGTATGAGGTCTAAGTTCTATAACTTTTGGTGATACGCCTGAGCTCGTCGAGTCCACTCGGTGACTCGTCGAAAGTTCCATCTGATCACCCTTCTACGCCCCAAAAACCTAAAATTGTTCTGTAACATTTGGCAAGCTACTTCTAATTCACCGAATGGTGTCGGCGATCCACCGAATGACCCTGTACATCCCGACCTATTCTTATTTTTGAATGATTTTATTTAGGAAGTTTTGGAGAGCCCAATATGGCTCGCCGATTGGGTTTGGTGAGTCTTCCTGTGCAAGTTTCTAACTTTGAATTTTTTCTTGAATTGCATCTAACGTATGTGGTTTTGTTTTGCAGAAATGGCTAGAGCAAAAGTTGCGGGGAGAAACCAACCGCTCTAAAAGCGGGCAAGAGGCATCATTATCAACGAGGAGGCTGCAGCATCCTGAGATACCATATCAAAAATTCCTCCACAAGAGGAAAACTGGAAAGGGCAAGGGGCCTGTTTTGCCGACACTTATGAAGGTGAGCTCCGATAGTGAGGGTATCTATTCGACATACCTCACTCCCTCCGACAGTGAAAGCCAGGGGGACAACTCCCAGCCTCTGTATCTGAGTCGAATGATGACCAACTACTATGGGCTAGGAGAAAGGAGCTACGATCCAAGTCTATTCATGATCCAGTTAGGATCGTATTTCCGCATATGCCTCCTCCACCTCCAGCACAAATAGTGGAAACGATACCACCAGCACAGGTTCCTCCTCCCTGGTCACTTAACAAATTGAAGGTCGAGGGATTAAAGAAGATATTGAAAGAGAAGCGGTTGTCTACTGATGGAATGGTAGACAGGTACCTGAAAATATGGAACACAATAAAGTTCCACAAATTTAGGATATTCACCAAACCCTGAGGCTCATACATTCCAACATGGATCCGAGAATTCTATTACGGGGAGCTGGTGCCGAAGGGTAAGAAGAAGGCCAGTTCATTCAAGTCAGTTGATCACGTGATTTTCCAAGGAAAAAAGCTCAAGTGAAATAGCTCAAATATTAAGTAGGTGATCGGGTGCTCGGTTAATCTGATTCACGTATTGATGGATTAGATCTAGAAGAAGAGCCTAGAAGACTTAAAATGGTTGGCTGGCACCCCTGATAACTGACACTAATCAACAGTGAATCAAGGTTGGGGATCCTATTGATAAGAAGGACCTGAATGTGGCTGCAAGGTATTGGTTCGTCTTTATCAACAACATACTGATGCCCTCACAAAATGAGTCAATATTTAGGCATTAGAAATCTACCTTGTTGGGCTGAATATTGGATAGGGATCGCCTAAATTTGGGCATGACTATAGAGCAGGAGATGGCCACGAGGGCCAAGAAGAGCCATACCTCTCTCTCCTTACCCGTCCCGATCATCCAGCTGTGCAGGTCGGCCCGTGTCCCAATAGTGGCCAAGATGAATGTGGAAGTGACTCCCAATTCCTCTACGGACATCCGAAGGATAGAGGCTGAGTACATGATGGATGAGGCTAATCGGAGGAGATATGCACTGGCGGATACGTCCCCGGTTGTCGATGTTAAGATGTTGCTGACAGAGGCAATACTTCCCCCTCAGGCAAGTGGTCCTACAGGTACCTCTACTTTCGCACCTTTTGGCCCTACCACTGCTCCCCCTCCTAGTACTTCTTCAGCTATTCCTTTTGCTTATTCTTCGAGAACCCCTATCACCCAGGCCATGCTGTACAAGATGGGCCATCTGGCTTAGTCTGCTGATGTGCATGCCTTTCAGGTAGAGGTCGTTGTGCCTGGGTTGATCGAGCGGGTGATTGATGCTCCCTTGGCCCCAATTAGGGCTGAGATGAGAGAGCACAAGGGTTTGATAGATGCCCACATGCTTGTACTAGATGCCCGTACAGTGAGGGTTGAGGCTTGTGAGGAGAGCTGGGGTGTGACTGATAATGTGAGGGCCTTGAAAGCCTATATTGTTGGGCTGAGAAAGGATGTGGACGAGCTAAAGCCCACTAACCTATTGATGTTGTTTGGCACAGTAAAGATTCCCGAGGTCCCGAGTGCAGATGTCTCTGTCAGTTCTAAGGTTCCTCCGGCTACTACTATCGGAGATGTTGATAGAGAGGACGCAACTGTTGAGTCTGAGGTTGAGCATGATGATGAGGAGTTGGGTGTCCGTGATGTGTCTATGTACGATGATCTGGAGGACCTTGAGGGGTATATGATTCATACAGCGATTGAGGCATCACTCAGGGATACTTGATGGTAGGCTCCAGTGGAGCCAAGGATGATTTTGCACCGAGCACTGATGCCCAATATGATAGAGTCCCCGACAGGCAGAGTTCACCCCAGGCTTATCCTGGAAGGAGAATTTTTGACTGCCTTGATGTTTTTATCCTGTTTTTATTTCTTTATTTCTTTGCATTTGAGGACAAATGCTAGACTAGTTGATACGCTCAAATTACACCTCCCTAAAGAAGCATAAGCGATCGTTATCAAGTAAAGAACCCAACTTGTAGGTTGGAGTCGATCCCACGAGGAAAATGGTTTAGACTTTACTTTAACCCACGATTATATTC
>JAJOOO010004258.1:0-23961 GCA_029582685.1 Solanum piurae | reverse complement strand
ATCTTTCCATTGATGTCTGATAGCTGCAATTCTCGTCATTTTTCATGGCTGATGAAATCTTGTTTCCCCAATAACCAACACCCACCACCCCACCACCCTACCCCCATCGGAACCACCACCATTTTACCCACCGGAGCCACCATTGCTGAACTCCCAGATGACCTTCTTCTTGAATGTCTATCAAGGGTTACTCATTCTTCACTTCCTTCTTTGCCTTTAGTCTGTTGTCGTTGGTCTCTGCTTCTTGATTCCCCCACTTTTCATCTTCTCCGGCACCGGCATAACCTTTTACGGCTTACCCTTTTCGCTGTTTCAGTTTCTGATGGAGCCCTTTGCACAGCTAGTTACAGATTGAACAATGATTGTTCATGGAAGATTTGTTCTTTTACACCGGCGAATGACCCTGTTTTCGAACATGGGTGTTTTTATTCTCTGTTCTCGCATTCTCGTTTATCGGTTATTGGGCGGAAAATCTACGTTATTGGACGGACGGCGATGCTACGGTGTGATACCTGGACTGGTTTAGTAGTTCCAAGACAAGGGCCGGTTTTCCCGAGGAAGAAATTTGCTGCGGCGGTTGTGGGTGGGAAAATCTACGTCGCCGGAGGTTGTGCGAGGGCTGCGGCGGTGGAGGAGTATGACCCAACGAGTAATACATGGAGTGTGGTGGCAAAAGCTCCGAGGAAGAGGTATGGGTGCGTTGGGGCTTCAGTCGACGGCGTTTTTTACGTCATCGGAGGACTGAAGCTCGGAGGCGCGTCGGGAAATGAAATGCTGGTGGCGCGTGGAAGCCGTGCATCTGATGCAGCTCATGTTTATGCTAGCTCAATGGATTTATACGATACTGTTAATGGGGTTTGGTTAAAAACCCGATCCGTTCCCGGCGGCGGCTGTGTTGTCGCGGCATGTGCGACCGCCGGAGAAATCTATGTACTTTCCAGTCACGCAGTGGAGCTTTCGTTCTGGAAGTTTAATGGGTCACGAAAAAGCACCGGATTCGGCGATTGGTGCAGGATAAAATCGCCGCCGTTACCGGCGCAAGTCAGATTAGACAGTACGGTGAGATTCAGCTGCGTGGGGGTCGGAGAGAAGGTGGTTTTAGTACAAGTAAATGGTTGTATAGACGATTTGTTGCGGCGGAGTGGGAGGATTGAGAGAGGATTGAAGGAGGGGTTGGTGTTGGTTTACGACTGTGTCGCCGGAGAATGGAGCCGTGCCGCCGATTTGCCGGAGGTCATTCGCCGATCAGCCTGCGTCTGTGTTGAGTGCTAAATTCAACTATTATTATTTGACTAATCAAATTCATGATCAAAATTTAAACTGTGTCACATAAATTCAGAAGAATGAAAAATTATAATTCGTTATTAAAATTTAAATTGCATTATATAAATTTATGATCAAAATTAAATTATTTCGTTATCAAAATTTAAACGGTATCATGTAAATTAAGAAGAATAAAATATTGTATTTTGTTATCAAAATTTGAATTGTATCAAGTAAATTGAAACCGATGAAATATATTTTAGGAGAACACAAAAAAAAAAAATCATTTACGTGGCTTAAAAGGTAGGTGATTTTGTTTTAATTGTTTTACTAATTGAGTTTACAAGTCTTTTTTGATAAATATGATTATTTTTGGGGAGTAAACTTGCTTATTAAGTAGAATTGTGCCTTTTTTGCTTTATTTTGCAATTACTATAAAGAATTTGTAACAAACATGTTAAAGCTACTTTATGATTTTTCTTTTGATAATCAAAGTAATTAATTATTAGAAAAATTGCACATTTCATGTTGTGCTTTTTCCAAAATATTTTAATTTGATAAATTAAAAGATATTTACAAGACAATGCATAATAACAATAATAACGCATCATTACTAACTAATTTCACAAGTGTGATTGTGACAAATGGACTTTTTAGTGCTTACAATAATAATGCATCATTAGTTCATTACTAACTAATTTCATAGTGTTTACTATTTGAGGTTTGGCTATAGATTCGAAGTACTTTTATTTTGTTTAGACTTTATGAAGTTGACGATAAAATTATATTTGGTTATACTTTTTACATAGAAGATAAGCGTACATTTTATTTGGAATTATACAAATAGAATTGGAAGACATATTATATCAGTAATATGATTTTCAAATTTGAAATTTAACTTCAGATTGTATTTAAAAATTTCATGATCAAATATTAATTTTAAGATACTATAACAATAACACAACAACATTATTACTATTGTAGTACTCCTACAAGGTGGAGACCAGAGAGAATAGAATATACACGTACCTTAGTAGAGAAAATTGTTTTCAATAAGCACTCGATTCAAGAAAATACAATTCAGAAAAACAAGTAATAGGAGTATAATCAATACTCAGGGCGGAGTTAGGGTATAGGTTGCTGCCTTGCGAAATCGATCGAGCCTAGTAACTTTGATTCAAAACTCTGTTTTTATGTTAAAAAATCATTGAATATGTATATATATTATTCTAAACAAACAGTAATTTTTAAAATAAAGTAAAAAATTATTTTGAAAAAAGCAAATATAGTAGTTCTTATGACAAACAAGTCCTTAATTGACCCAAAACTCCTAAAACCCCAAGAACTGAGAAAAGCAATTCTCCATTTCTCCTTGTATCCACTGTGCTATTCCTCCATCTTCCCCAAATCGAAAAACCCACAAAAGCCCATTTTTGTGGAGGACCCAAATCGCCATTATCGCACCTAAAGAAGGTTACTTCATAGCCATGGATTTTCAAGTTGTAGTTTTAGCAGGTGGCTTCTCAAAAAGCCTTGTTCCTCTTGTTTCAAAGGTACCCTTTTTCTTCCTTTTTTTTTTTTTCGCTTTAAGCTGTTACCCATTTTTTAATATACTCTTATAAGTGATTTTCCAAAGAAAAAAAATATGATGTATGTGGAAAAGAAATTTGCAGGATGTGCCAAAAGCTTTGCTTCCAGTGGCAAATCGGCCGGTGTTGTCTTATGTGTTGGAGCATTTTGAGGAAAACAATTTGAAGGATTTTATTGTTGTGAGTTTTAGTTTCCTGAATAAGGAGCACCCTTTTTTGTTTTTGTGTTAATTATGGAAATTAGGGTTAAGTTTATTGAATTGTGGTGTTTTCTTGGTTCAGGTTGTTGAAGGGGAAAGTGCTGCTCTTCTTGTTGGGGGTTGGATATCAAATGCTTATGTTGATCGATTGCACGTTGAGGTAATTCTTGGATCACAATTCTGAAAAAATGTTTATTGGTGACTGAGAAGGCGAGGTGAAACTGTGAGGGAAAACTATGAGGAGGGAAATAAAAGCTGTAGTGTAATTGTTTCAGCTGTTTGACATATTAAACTGAGTGAGATTTGCAAATGGAAATTGCAGACATCATAGGTGATTCCATTAGTTATTTGCTGTACGAAAATGTGCTTAGTAGAGAAATAGTAATTAAGATGGTTAATAGCCTGTACACTGTTTGTTTCATGCTTCAATTTTTGTTTGGCGTATAGCTGCAAGCTTATTAGTAGGTTCATCAGTATCCTCTCATGAGAAACATCAGTTTCTCCAGCTTTTTAAGGCTTGGATACTGATGAAATCGACCTGATAATTATGAAATGTTTTTGTGTGTAGTTTCAGGATGCTTCTTTCATGTGATTCCTTACATATCATTAATTGGATGACATGAGTCTTTCATAAGGATGATGTTCATTGTTATTGAAGAGAAGGTGGTTTACTCTAATTGCAAAAATGGCCTTTTCTATATTAGTTATCCGGTAATTACTAGAAGTTATATCGAAACAGCTACAGAAATTCTTGTTACCTTGTAGGCTCTCTTAGCTGTGAATTATTTCTACAAACCGGAAAGCATTAATCTTATGTGAAAAGAGATGATACTGAAGTCTTGTTGAATTTGGTTAACTAACAACATTTGAGATAACTTCTCGTGTAGGAGTTGTGAACTACACGAAGTTAGAAAAGTTTCATTATCGTTTGTGATTTTTTTTTTTTTCTTGACATAATCATTGACAATACTTTACACAATGTTCTTACGATTCTCTTGACTTTCATCTATAATCCGTCAGAATTATTCTACACAATATTGTTAGCAATTCTCCCAACTTTTAATAATGATATAGTGTTAAAAGTATTTTACACAATATTATAATAATTTTTTATGTTTAAACATGCCTTCTCAAACTCAAGGTGGTGAAGTAATTTTAGTTTGCTTATTTTAGAAACAAGAAATACTAAACAATCAATGGAATAGCAGGCAATCGCCTGAATAATATTGCCGGAGTAGTGAACAATCATCTAAAGAAAGGTAATGGTGGACTCTTTTATCCGAAAAATCACTTGGTAAGTGCATACAAAAAACAAAAATCTACGTTCAATTACCAGAAAAGGTGTGGTGACACAGATCTCTGTGACATCATCAATGTAACATGAATTGGTTGTTGAAGACTAATTGAAGAAGTTTCTGACAAGTGACTAGCAAAGTTACTGGAGAATTAGTGTGAAGAACGTCCAGAATGTTGGCTGGATGCGCAGAGCTGGAGAGATGATACCGTCGGGGAGAGCATTAGAAGAGGCACAGTGCCTGTTGAAACGAACACTGGGAAAGGTATGGTATAGCAAATGTAGTTAGTTATAAAATGAGTTTGTGGAAGAGTGGCAATAATAGATACCAGAATAGTTCCATGGTGCTAGAACAATCACAGGAGGTGTGTGGCTGCTGGAACAATCACTGCGAGAGAAATGTTGCCGTCGGAAGGATTATCTTGCGAAGGAAGAAAACGTTGTTTAAACAGGCAGGTATTAGACTGGTTGTTGATAGTCAAAGCCATTTTCTGGAATTTAATACTACTACTACAACAACAACAACTATGCCTCAGTCCCACGCAAGTCGGGGTTGGCTATATGAATTCTCAAGGATCATGTTACTCCATATAAATTCATCTCAGGCCAATGATATTTAATATAAAATTAATAGTAGTAAAACTAAAATAAAAATTACGAGAAGTCATTATATTTTACTGATATCTATAATCTCGAAAAGGCAAATTAACTTCCAGAAAATTATAGAATGTAAAGTAAAAGTGCTAACATGACTAAACATATTCTCAGTTAATAGGTATTACCTATATAGATTTTATTTCCCATAGTGCTCAATTTTCGCCAAGTGTGCATGAATCCCAAGAGATTATAGGTCCTTCGGACAACTTCCTTGAGGTGATTTAGGTCTACCTAGTCACATCTACGGGCGGTGCATCTTGTGATAGGTGAAGACATGAACAAGCCATCTTAAGTGACCTATTATTTTATCATTGACGTGTGCTATCTGAACCTTCTCACATGAACAATACCTTCTCTTACTGTATTGGATGTTAACAACATACTGAAGAGCTCCTTCTGTAGGAGTTTTGAGTTGTATGAAATAAGGTGGATTTCTAGTTCTTAATATTCCAAGTTATTATGACCTAATCAATTAATCTCTGACTATTCTACATAATATTTTTAACGATTGTCTTGATTATTGACAATAACGTAGTAATTAATATACATGTTTTTGATGATTCCAGTTGAAAATTTTGTGCCATTTTTATGAGATACATATAATGACGAGGTTGTCCATCTCCTTTATGTGTGGTTATAGATCGTATTGTGCATAGTGTGATTTTAAGAATTCTTAATTGAAAACAATTGTATTGAAATGAAATGGTCTTGAGTAGAGCTTAATGGATGCGAAGATTCGTAGTAAAGTCAGACTAATTTGTAATTACGACATAGTTGATGGATTAATTGATATGTAGTTGTACTCTGTATATGCTCAATTGATGTAGATGATTCATATAGTCGACTCTGACTGATTTGTAGTTATGGCATAGTTCATGGATTAATTGATATATAGTTGTGCTATGCAAGTTTGCATTGTGTAGCAAAGCACACAGTAAAAACTGTAAACATGTAACATAGAGAGCAACGAGAAAGGATTTTATAGGAAATAGATATATTATAATTTATGGATGGGAAGAAGAGACAAATACAACAATCTTAAAGTAGAGAAGGATATAGGGGCGGACTGATCATCTACCTAATGTCAAACCATGTGCCAATTGGCCCTTGTGGATTTCTCTCTTATGAAAAGGGAAAAACAAGACTAATACAAGAGGACAAGAAGTCTTTTGGTCATCTAAACACTTAACAACAAAGATTAGTGCTTTGGTACATGAGAAAATTCATGCTTCTAGTGATCGGCAGTTGCTTTGCTAGTCTGCCAACTATACTCTCTAGACGCAGCATTACTGTTTTTGATAGGTTATGCAGCATTGCAATTGACTTATCGCTATAGGGAAGCAAGGAAACCAGCTTTTCTTATATCAGTTTTCATCAAATATGCCAAGTTACTGGCAAGCTAGTAAATGCCTATGTTGCTCGGATCGTCCAAAATCCATTTTTTGCACCCATGTCGATCCGACAGGACTTGGGTGTGGGTATGGTGTGGAGCAGGGGCGGACACACTTATATCTAGGGGTGTCATCTGACAGCTTTGTTGGAAAAGTTTAATAAATGTGTATATATCTGAAAAAATAGAATATGCTGTAGATATATATTATATATGACACCTCTTAATACAAAGGGTTCCCTGGCTCGCTGTTTGTGTGTCTTGCTAATTTGATCTTTGCTGAGTGTTCTAACCTCTCTACAACGGGTTCGCACTATTTTTCTAGATCTTTTGTAAGTGTCTCACTCCTTTGTGCTTAAAACTACTATAGAAAATTGGGTTATGAGTTGAGGTTGAATCCATGATGTATTCCTGGTTCCTACATATATATTTATTACTTACACAGTTGTCTGGTGCCCGAGCAGATACTGTCTTAATTCATAAAAAGAAAAGGATAAATGGTGTGCTCGAGCCCTAGGTACTTCTTGAAGGAAGTGTGGAACCACTGCAATTTAGACATTATAGATATGAACTTCATATAGTTCCTTTCCATGAAATTTGTTTTCCCTTCTCACTTTTTAACAAGAGACCAATAATGCAATTTCAAATTTTGAGAATTTTTCTTATTGCATTTGCTGGAGTGTGAAACTTATTTGATGGTATACTGGTTATCTGCCATTTTCCAAAGTGAGCTACAGTTGTTTTGAAGATGTATATTTGCAGGTCCTACAATTTCCTGCAAGACCCTTGTTAGTGAACTGATAAACTTTTTTTTTTCTCTTGCCGGACCTAACATCGTCTTTATGAGTTTCCTCTTTCTTAATGTTAAAGCTCTTAAACATTTGCATTTAAATATATATTTAGTTGTCCCGTTTGACTGTTTTAAGCAGGATATGTTTAGTAGTTTTACCATTAAAAAATTCACATGATATATCTTCTGCTCATCCTTATACTTATTTGCTCTTGTTAACTTACTGTGATTGTTGCTATAAAGGACTTGTTTTGTTGTTACCTTGTCTTCAGGTTGCAGCAGTACCTGAGGACGTCGGGACAGCTGGAGCTCTTAGGGCCATTGATCGCCACCTGACTGCAAAAGATATTTTGGTTGATATTCTAATTACTAAAGCTTTTCAACAATGGAGCATGCGTCAGTGAGCTAATTAGTTTTGATTCTTATGCAGGTCGTGAGTGGTGATCTTATTTCTGATATTCCTCCTGGGGCAGTGGCAGCTGCTCATAGACGGCATGATGCTGCAGTGACTGCAATGCTTTGTTCTACTCCTATCAGTGGTCCATCAGAGTCAGGTTCCTCTGGTGGAAAGGACAAAGCCAAGAAACCGGCACGCCATAACATTATAGGACTGGACCCCACTAAACAATTTCTGTTGCATGTAGCTGCTGGTGAGACCCCTGCATATGCTTTTACATCCTTCATGCATCAGTTGGTGTTATTCCCTTATTTGGCATCTTTGATATCCTCTAGGAGCTGAAGTTGAGAAAGATATTCGTGTCCAGAAGAGCATTCTCCGAGCAGTAGGCCAGGTAAATGATGCCAATCGGTATGACACCTATTGCTAGTGGTATCACTAAGATATGAGTTTTTTATCTGATATATTTTTCTTCTACTCATGTACTTTTCCTATTGTCCGATTCCTGTTCACTAGAGAACTGAATGGGACAAGAGGGAAATAAGTGAAGGATTGATAGATTTGCTTGATGATGTTTCATCTCATCCTTGCAATCTGTAATTCAGCTTGGCCTTGGTAGTTATATTTTGGAATTTTAATATGATCTATTCTCTTTCATTTCTTCTATATCCAATCCCTGAGTTATAAAGTTTTTTTTTATACGATCACATGTATATCTACTATTGATTTTTACTTGTTAACCAACGTGAGATACTGACTTGCTGCTCTTTGTGAGAAACTTTTCTCTTCTTTTTTTTTCACGTGAAAAAGTGATATTAGACCATTAAAAAAACAGTGCACATGTGCAGATACATCCAAATATTCAAGCTTCTATGTTATTTTTGGTGGAGTTCTCCTCCATCTTATCCTTTTTCTTTGATCTGCAGATGGAGATTTGCGCTGATCTAATGGATGCTCATATGTATGCCTTCAAGAGGTTCGAGGTGTTTCTTTTTTATTTCAAGTGGTTTTTAGTTGATAGTGTTTATCCTTTATGCTTGAATGTTCTCTAAAATGAGTTTGTTTGAAAATGGTTGTCATTTCCACGTTTTTCTCTGTAGAACCGTTTTGCAAGAGGTTCTGAATAAGAAAGAAACTTTTCTGAGCTTGAGGCGTGATGTGTTGCCTTATCTTGTGAGGAGCCAGTTAGTAAGTCTCGTACAATGCATGATTTTTCGTGCCACATGTTAACTTTTGTTTACTTACCATCTAAGATTCTCCACGAGTTGATGATTTAATTGTATTAGAGATCTGAATTATCACAAAATGGAGCGCTAGCAGAAGAGAATGGGAATTCTAAGGGTGTTTCTGATAGTACAATTATGCTGTCACAACTGCTGACCAATGCTTCTACACAAAGTTTTCATGAGCTATACGCTTTGGGTCCTGATGGTTCTGCTCTGTCTCCAAGAAAAACTCACAAGTGCTGTGTACATATTGCCAGCAAGAGCAATTACTGTGTTCGCTTAAACTCTATTCAAGCCTTCAGTGACATAAATCGAGATGTGAGATTTACTGCTTAACCTTGTATTTTTGCTTATATCTAGCAGATGTGTGTGTGTGTCTGCTTATGAGCTAGTTTACTTTCTCTATGATTTAGGTCATAGGTGATGCCAGTCACTTGTCAGGCTATTCTTTCTCTCCTCAGAACAATATCATTCATCCTACAGCCGAGCTAGGTTCAAAAACTACAGTGAGTTGCAATCTTTCTTTGGTGACATGCAGAATATTATATGTTGCGCATGTTGTGTCATCTTTGTTTATTTATTTTCTTGCCAAGTGCCAAATAAAGAAGTTCATATTGCATCATATTCTTTCCTTTTGGTTTTAATTTGTTTTGTTGAATATTGTTTTTTTCATGGGTAATGTAAGAAATTTTGTTATGGTTAACTCATACTAAGTCAATGCCACGAAAAACATAGTTACAAATTGTGCAAGTTGTTGGATTTTGGTTTTCATGACTGAGGTATTAATCTGATTTAGGTTGGACCACATTGTATGCTAGGAGAAGGTTCACAAATGGGTGACAAATGCAGCGTGAAAAAGTCCGTCATTGGCCGACATTGTCGGATCGGCTCGAATGTGAAGGTACGGTTCATTCTTTACCTCTGATGAAAAGGGAAATAGTTAGTACTTACATTCCATTCACCGAACAATGACACCACCTCAGAAAATCCAGTTGCCACATACATTGCCTAGCTGGTTATTAAGTCACTTGCTTCCTTCTGGCTTGTCCTTGCAGGTTGTCAACTCAGTCATAATGGACCATGTTACTATCGGAGATGGTTGTTCAATCCAAGGTTCTGTTGTTTGCAGTAATGTACAGCTCCAAGAACGTGTCGTACTGAGAGATTGCCAGGTATCTAGCTTTTCCTTTCACCTGGTTCTTTTTTTCGTATAATAAAAATACCAACAATATTATTATTGTTAGTATTAGTATTTTTGTTATTAATGAAGGGGAGCCTTGGAGCAATGGTAAAGTTGTCCTTGTGAGTTGTGACCTATAGGTTATGGGTTCGACCCTTGGAATCAGCCACCAATTCTTGCGACAGGGCAGATGTCTACATTATACTTCATGAACTCGGGATACTTGGTACTATTGGTTTTAGAATTTTGTGGGTGGGGGCGAGCGTAGTGGGGTGAAGAAAGGGTTACTGTCTGTTTCCTTTTCTTTCATGTTTTCAGTCTACTTCATTTTTGCTCGTTCGATACAGGTTGGAGCAGGTTATGTGGTTTCATCAGGCAGTGAACATAAAGGAGAATCCTTAGCAAAGAAAGAGAAACAGTAATACTTTTATCGGCAACTTACAGTGTGATCAACGCAACACTGATCTCCATACGACTTTTGTTGCTTTGGCCTGCCAATGATATGCCGGTCCAACGTACTCCATGGCAACAAAACAGAGCAAAGTCAATTTTGTTTGGCATTCTTGTTTTGGTTTTAAGGTTTTTTGCGTTTTTGCGTTTTTGTTGTTAGGATGAATTTGTTGGTAGAATTTACATAGTATTTGATAATCAAAACTCGACACACTCCATTTGATATGAAAAAGTGACCACTGTTTATTTCCTTTAGAGGCTTCAATGATTATATCAAAATTTTGCTTTGTCATTTTTTCTATTTGGCATTTTGAAAACGTTATAATCGTTTCGTAGCCCCCGTCCCCACCCCCACCTCGATACTGAGACAGGACTCCGGGGGTGAGGAAGGGCTAGTATTGGCATTTGGCAATAATAGTTCGTATAACTGCCAAGGATTTGGTGAAGTGGATATGATTTCTCCATCCTTAATCATCAGAAGTTTCACGTTCGAGTTCAAGAAATGAAAATAATTATGATATGGAGCACTTAGTTTGAAGTCCCAAAATGGATATTGAAAACGAAAAAGAAGAGGAATAGTTTGAATAGTGTACAGCTATGATAACAAAGTAAAAACTAAGCCATGTACTAT
Organism: Solanum piurae; assembly: GCA_029582685.1. Lineage (NCBI taxonomy): Eukaryota > Viridiplantae > Streptophyta > Magnoliopsida > Solanales > Solanaceae > Solanum > Solanum piurae. The sequence goes on along the minus strand of JAJOOO010004258.1, from coordinate 12,894 downwards.
GTAGATTGGAGGAAGTGAAGCTGTCTACGAAGCTTTGCTTCTCCCCAGAGTTGTAATACTCGGCTTGTTACTACTTTGATTCAAAAGGTTCCATATTCCATATACATAGATGGAAATGAGTGTTGAATCAGCAAACTTGTCATAGTTTTGCAAATTCAATTGTTTGCTTACCTTCATGGCCTTTACTGAAGAAATAATTGAAATAATCTGAATACACAACATGCTTATACAAAGGTTTCTCTCCATTTTCTAGCACTTGTTTCAAAGGACCAAAACCTGCATCAGGTGCTGGATTCACAAATATTGGCACTGACACTCTGTTTCTACTGGCATTCACAATCACACGATGCTCGACGCTCTTGTACCTATCGTTGCTCATGATTTGAAGGACATCCCCGATATTGATCACGAGTGCCCCTTTGACTGGGGGCACATGAATCCAGCCATCACCTTTGGGTTCTCGCACGTAAAGGCCACCAACATCGTCTTGTAGGAGCATGGTGATCGAAGAAACATCAGCATGACGGCCAGCACCAGCAGTGAGATTGGGGTTTGGGCACACGGGGTAGTGAATGAGGTTAACGATCAACGTGCCCATAACAACAGATTTCATTGATTCATCAATCTGCTTAACGTTTAGTTTCTCGAGCAACACCTCGAGAAGCTTTACTATAATAGGTTTAGCCCACTTCATGTACTCCAAAACCTGATTTCTGTAGAAGTAAATATGAAATTAGTCCAAAAAATGGTCTACATAGATGTCGATATTCAGGGGTGGATCTACAGTATCGAGTATGGGTTCCTATTCAGGGGCGGATCTACAATATCGAGTATGGATTCCTACGAAAATGGGTCTAGAAAATGACAGTTCAGTGCACAAAGCATCCCGCGTTAGCAGTGCCTGGAGAAGGGCCGCACCCTTAGGGGTGTAATGTAGACAACTTACCCTAATGCAAGCATTAGTGGTTGCTTCCACGGCTATAGGTCACACAAAGACAATTTTACCTTTGCTGGCTCCCCTTCGAAAATGGTCTGAATAGATACTAATATTCAGGGGAGAATCTACAACATCAGTGGCAAAGAAAGGTATAAAACTAGATATAGCCACTTAGCTAACAAATGCATATTTCTTTATGTTTATTTTTTTATAACCGTGGTGTCCGAGCTAGCTTTCGCGCAAATGTTTGTTTATGCTTGGCCTTAGATCACTGAATGTAACTTAATACTTTCTCCCCAAATGTGATAGTAGTTCTCTTGCCATCAAATCCCTAACCCGTTTACGACATATTTAGTGAATTTCTCAACATATATACAGGGCCTAGGTTAAGGCTACTGGATTCTGTCGATCCCATACAATAAACTATATATCCACCCTTGCACCTTTTTCTAGCCTTAATGGACAGAATTATCCGATCCTTATTCTTAGAGGCGGAACTAGAATTTCGAGTTTATAAGCTCTGTATTCTAGAAAAGGCTACTAGTTTGTGGTTGTGCCAACTCGGTAAGCAGAACTATAGCTCGACCCCTGCATTATACTGATAGGAGATAGGAGGTACTCGTGAAATTAGTTGAGTTGCATACAAGATAACGACTACCAAAAAAAAAAAGACTAACTTGGAAACAGCAGGCCACAGCTTAGAGCTCTCATCATCATCACAATTATAGATATGAAAAAGATAATCTTTCCACTCCAAAACCTTCTCAGCTAAAGGGCTAAAACTGGTCTTCAATTGCACAGTATGAGTAGGTGAATTCTCCTTCAAATACTTCTTTCTTTCTTCAACAGACAATTCAAAGAACTTATGCCCAGCTTCAATTACATTTTCCAGAACTTCAATTGGGATTCCATGATTCACTATTTGAAAAAAACCCCATTTCTCTGCTGCATCACAGATCGATTCTGCAACTTTTGGGTCATTGAAATTTGAGAAATCGATAATGGGTATTGATTCTGAGGACGTAATTTGGGTAAAATCTAGCCTTTCTTCATGGGGTTGAATGAATTTTTGAGGAACAATTTCAAGACCCATTTGAGAAAGACCCTTTACGCCATTTCCTTTGTTGACGAGAAAATCAATGAGATCTGATGCTTCAGAAACTTCTGCAATTGACATTTTTGTTGCATGAAGATATCAAATATGATATGCAATTGAGACTTTTCTGGCAAGAAGGGAGAAAATATCTATCTGGTTTATGGTCGTGTTCGGTACTCGTTTTGAAGTTGAATAAAATTAATTTCAAATTTGAGATTTCTAGTTGAGAGACTATTCATCACAATCTTTGGTGATTATAGTGTTGGGAGGTTTTCGTTATCCATCTCGTATTTGATATTTATATTAGGTTTAATTCCGTGATAAAAGAGCTCTGTTTCCAAACAAATTTGTCCATCCGTAATGGGGATCACATTGATGGGATTATAGGCTGATACGTCTCTGGCTTGTGTTTTAATGGCGGTCAAGCTATCTGCGCCTGTCTGGTCTGATCGTTTAGCCGCTCTTTCTAAGTGACGGGGATGTAAATAGAAAATATCCCATTGAAAGCAAATTCATTTTCAAACTCGAGAATTCTGATGATGGATCTTTGGTGATGATAGTGCTATTTAAGTAGGTATTTTTTTTTCATTATGTATACGATATTCACTTTGGAGCGGAAAGAGAATTAATTCCAAACTTGAGATGTTGAGAGATTACCCCATTATAATCTTTGGTGATTATTGTGTCATTTAAATTGGGGGTTTTCGTTATCCATTCTATATTTGATACCAATTTTAGGAGTTAAAGCAAATACATTTCGAACTTCAAACTTATAGTTAATGATGGAAATAGTTACTATCCGTCATGATCTTTAGTTGTGAGAGCGTCATTTAAGCAAGTGTTTTTCTCATTCTATACTCTATATATGTTTTGAAGCTAAAGGTGAATTCATTTAAAATTGCGAGATTTTTAGTTAATAATTGAGATACTAAGTTGGTGATGTCAATATTATTTGACCTTTTTTCCTCATCTTATACCCATTACTTGTTTTGGGACCAAAGACAAACTTATTTGAAATTCGAAATTTTTGATTAATAATTAATGCATAAGATTAGGTTATTATAAATAAAAAATAAGATAAAAGGATTAACATATGATTATTAAATCATAAGGAAGGACAAGATAAAGGGAAAAAAATAGCATACACAATCACACCAAATTACAAGTTACATAAAATAACTGTTTTCGTCATTACAATAATGGATTAATAATACAATAATAAGAAATTTGAAAATTAAAGCATCAAATTTTACCAAAATCTAGTGATGCTTTACCAGAAGGCCTCTTACCGAAGAAATAATTCCAATGATCAGAGAACAAAACATGTTTGTACATAGGCTTTTCTCCATCTTCCAGCATTTGTGGAAATGGACCAATGACACTATCAAAATTAGGATTCAGAAATAACGGTATGGATATTCGAGCCCTACTCAAATCAACGGTTGCACAATGCTCGATACTCTTGTATCGATCGTTGCTCATGATCTGTAATGAGCTACCTATGTTAACTGCTAAGGCACCTTTGATAGGATTTACAAGGATCCAGTTATCGCCTTTAGTCCCTCGGACATATAGGCCTCCCGTGTCGTCCTGGAGGAGCAGAGTGATGCAGGACACGTCGCAATGTCGGCGACAACCAATGGTGATATTTGGATTTGGGCATGGTGGATAGTAGTTTATGATGATAGCCATAGCTCCCATCAAGAGAGGTTCTAAAGATTCATCAATTTCATTGACATTGAGTCCCTTCAATAACACCTCTAACAACTTTTTAGCAAGTGGTGTAGCCCACTTTTGATACTCCAAGACTTGGTTCCTATAAATCAGTAACAAAGTCCAGAATTTCGCTAAAAACGTTCAAGATTTAATGGCAAGGTCAAGAATTTTGCTAAAAAACATTCAAGATTTAATGTCAAAGTAAGAAATTTAACAAAGAGTGTTCGAGAATTTATCAAAAAATAACATTTTTATCCTGCAAAAGCAAAAATAAAATATGCGTACATTCTACCCTTTTCATACCCTACTTGTGTGAAATTATACTGAATATATTATCTTATAAAGATAAATTTTCTCCAACATATGCAATATAGTTTTGACTTTAAGTTATATACATCATTATAAAATTTAGAGATACTGGCCAAAAACACATCTCACGTTTTTGCAAGTCTTCTATCTGAACTAACATCAACTAATTATCAAAACACGCCTCTAAATTAATGAGTTAGTTTCCATGTCAACAAAATTTTATAAGCAAATTAAGTTGTCCATGCACTTTTTGGCAATTATATTCAAACACTTGGTCTACTTAGTCTCGAAGTGTGTTTTCATAAAATCTTACCGTAAAATACTAAACTCTCGAAAAAGTAATACTTTAGGTATATTTTTTTACTTACTTAGAAACACGTGACCTATAGATTACACTGAAAAGAAAGCCCAAAAAAGTTACCTTGTTTGAGGAGGCCAAAGATTGCTATCATTTTGTGGATTACAACCATGTCTTATACTATCCCTCCACTCCAAAACTTTCTCATCTTTCTCACCAATAGCACTCCAATACATCAAAACAGATTCATGAACACCCGCAGTTTCTTTATAATACTTCACTTTTTCTGTAGCTGGCAATTCAAAGAATTTGTGTCCTGCTTCTTTCAAATCTTCAAGAACTTCAATTGGGATCCCATGATTGATGATTTGGAAGAAACCCCATTTGCTTGCTGCTTCTTGAATTGATTTTTGAACACTTATATCATCAAAATTTGACAAATCAATTGTGGGGATTGATTCTTGATTGTCAATTTGGGATTTGCCTAATCTTTGTTCTTTCGGTTGAATGCATTGATTTGGGATAATTTCAAGGTTTGTGTCTACTAGGCCTTTTAGTCCATTTGCTTTCTTGATTACAAAATCAAGTATGTCATCATTTGGTTTAAATTTTGAAGAAGACATTTGTGTGTTGAAGTTTGACGAGTGTGTACTAATGGAAGAAGGAAATTTTGGGGTTTTTTAATGGTGGGTTTCAGAGGGGTGTGTATGGGGGAGAGGGAAGAAAGGGAAGGGGGGTGGGAGAACTATAAAATGATGAAAGATTGAATCATTAATTTAGCATCTAAGGGTTATGATGAAGTGATATATACTTTTTCATCTTTGATCAGAAGGTTTGGATTCAAATTTCCTGAATACAAAATTGTCTTTTTTCATTTTTAATCAAATGTCTTGAATTCGAATTTTTCTGAATACAATATTATTTTTACAAGAGATTATTTTACTTCTTAATATAAGACTTTTCAACGCAAATTTAATTTTAAATGAATCCAATATGAAGCTCGAATATCGAATGATTAAAAAAATCATTCTTTCTTTTATTATTTCAAGGCAGTGGGGTAGGGTTGGGAAGAGCTAGTATTGGCAGTTGGCTATAATGTGTTACCCCTCTGTCATAATAGTCCGTATAATTGCTAAAGATTTTGGTGAGGTAGATATGACTTTTCCGTCATTCATCAGAAGTTTCAAGTTTGAGTTTAAGAAATAAAAATAATAATGATATGAAGTGCTTCCTTCTTTAATTCAAAAAGGCTCCATATTTCATATACATAAAATTATCAATAGTTTGAAAATGAAATTAATAATTTATATCTAATTTTAAAATGTTTTTAATACTTCTATCGTTCCAAATTCAAAACTTCTGATTAATGATTGAAGTAATTTATGGTAACAATGTAATTTAAGTAGGCGTTTGAACCTGAGTTTATTGAGATTTGAAAGGAAAAGCAAGTAAGATTTGAAATTGAAGCGGAAAATAATATTTAAAATTTGAAATTATGTTTGGACAAAAAATATAATTGACCATTTGATGAGTAAAAACTTGATTTTTTATTTTTTAAAAAATAAATCCTAAAACATATTTTTAAAAATTATAGCTTTCAAGTTTAAAATTATTGTAGTGTCACATATGAATAATCAACAGAATGAACTTACAATATTACAAACAAAAAGAAAGATACAAAATAAAGTTATTACTATAAAGAAAAAATAATTTAATTTAGTCCATTTGCTTTCTTGATTACAAAATCAAATATGTCATCATTTGGTTCAAATTTTGAAGAAGGCATTTGTGTTGAATCAATATTGATAATTGTGTATTAACGGAGGAAGGAAATTTGGGGTTTTTTTTATGGTGGGTTTGAGAGGAGTGTGGGGGGAGGGGGGTTGGCTAAGAAATGATGAAAAATTAAATCATTACTTCATCTAGCCATGAGAGGTTATGATTGAATGATAAATATTTTTTCATCTTAAATTAAATGTTTTGAATTCAAATTTTCTTGAAATAGAGTCGTCTTTTTGTTTTTTTATGGTGGGTTTTAGAGGGGGGGGAGGGGGTTGACTTTGAAATGATGAGAAATTGAATCATTCCTTCATCTAGGGGTTATGGTGGAGTGATAAAATATTTTTCATCTTTAATCAGATGTCTTAGATTCGAATTTTCCTGAATACATAGTCGTCTTTGTTAAGGAGTGTTTTACCTCTCAATATCAGACTTTCTTATGCGAATTCAAATTTAATTGAACTCATGAATGTTGAATAAAATCATTCCTTCTAATAATTCTTGAATTGATTTTTTATTTAGTATTTCAATTTTTTTGTTTTTTTGTTTTATGCTTAATCAAACATCATCATCATAAGATAGTTATTTGGAAATTAGGGAGGTAACTTTTTGATGTTCATATGCATGAATAATGACATTTGTATATTATATCTATAAAAATTCTCAGTTTAAAAAAGTACTATAAATTATAATTTAATTTTTTTTTTGTAGTATTTACATAGTAGTATTTGATAAATCAAATTATGAACAAGTGACTACTGTTTATTTTCCTTTAATTAGAGGCTTCAATGATTATATAAAAAAATCTTGCTTTATCATTTCTTTTCTTTGGCATTTTGAATACATTATAATCGTTCTGTCCCCCCACCCACCACACCCCATTCCACCTTGACACTGAATAGTATTGGCATTTTGCAATAATAATGTCCATATTATTTTTTTATAAATTCGTTAGAATAATTAAAATTATATCTTCATTCTATTATTTCAAGAGAGTGAGAGTGGATGGTATATGAATGATATTTTAATGACCTAAACAAAAAATTTGAATTAATTTCTTATTTAATGTTTTAATTTTTCATCTTCTTCTAATTATATGTTTAGTTAAACATCATTATTGTCATAAAAAGTAGCTTGGTGAGATGACTTCTTGCTGTCCATATGAATGAATTGTGATTTGTTTGAATATTCACATCTTTTGTCGGTTGTCATGAATTATTGAAAAATTAATGTAAGTGGGAATAGGAGGAGCTTCTGGTCAAAGAGGTTAAATTTGTCATTCAACAATTTATCAGTAGGGATGACAATGGGGTGAAGCGGATACAGGTGGGGTGGGTTTAAGATTATGCGGGAAGGGTGGGATGCGAGGCGGGTTGAAGTGAGTTTTTTTAAGGGAAAATTGTATGAAATAACAAATTATTAATTCAAATTAAATGTTATAGCCATAATTTATTTTAATTGTAATTCGCAGCAAACATTTCCATTTTTGCCATCTGATTCGGTATACAATTAGCCATTTTATACATTTCGATATAAAATGTATAAAATACATTTGTGTTTGTATAAAGCGAGAGAAAAGTGTATATACAAATACAAATACAAATATTTTCGTTATATACACTTATAATTATACAAATACAGATCTTATTATATAAATTACAATTTATAAATGAATTTATACAAAACTGAACAATTTGTATAAAATTGAATGTTTGTAGCGAATTATACAAATCAAAAGCTCCATAGCAAATTTTAAATTTGCTATGGAGCGCAATTATGCAAACTATAGTTATAATATATAAATATAATTTTTCTGTTTGCTATATGTGAAAGTTGCTCTTTTAAAAAAAAATTAATGTGGGGTGGGGGTATATGTTATTTTATGTGGGTTTAAACTTAATTTGAACTTTTTACATGTTATAAGAGTGATAAAATATTTATTAAGATAATTTCTTTAAAGCTATGAAAATATTCAAGATAGTAAATGAAAATGGTTCAATAAAAAATAATATAATTTTTTACATGTTTCCCAATTGACCTCTAAATAATAAAATTTTAAGTCACTATTTTATTAAATTAATATAACTTAATGAAAAAATAAATTTATTTTATGAATTTTATTTTTAATATCTGCGGGGCATGTCTATGCGGACGGATTGAAAATAAAAAAAATTGCTATATGGAACGAGGCGGATTAAAAATTTTGCGGGTTAAATTCAACCCTCCCGCCCCCATTGAATCAAATATTTCTGGATCTTCTTCTATTTCTTTTCTTTTGCAATCACTCTTTGTTTTGTTTCGTGACCCCCACCTCCCCCTACCTCGACACTGGGGCACGAATCCCGAGTGCTTCCCTCTTTAGTTAAAAATGTTCCATATTCAATATACATAAAATTATCAATAGTTTGATAATGAAATTAATAATTTATATCGAATTTAAGAATATTTTAAATATTTTTATCGTTTCAAATTTAAAACTTTTGATTAATGATTGAGGTATTTTTATAATATCAATGTAATTTAAGTACGCTTTTGAATATGAGTTTATTAAGATTTGAAAGGAAAAGTAAGATTTGAAATTGAAGCTAAAAATGATATTTAGAAATTTAAATTGTGTTTGGACAAAAAATTATATAATTGACCATTTGATCAGTAAAAGCTTGATTCTTTTTTTTTTTCTTTTTAAATCCTAAAACCTATTTTTAAAAATTCTTGCTTTCTAGTTTGAAATTATTTTAGTGTCAATATGAATAATCAAAAGAATAAACTTACAATATTACAAAATAAAAATAAAAAATACAAAATAAAATTATTACTATAAACAAAAAGATAATTTGCTTTAGTTCACCTGCTCTCTTGATTACAAAATCAAATATGTCATCATTTGTTTTCTACTTCAAAATTATTATAATGTCACATCTCTCTCTATATATATATATAATAGGAGAGGTGATAGCGCCTACATGTCAACACCACAAAAAACAATTTTTTTAAATAATTAAAAATTATTAATTACATTTAATAGGGTTAAATAATAAATTACTATTGTATTTTTAAAATAGTTTTTTTTAAAATTTAAACATTTGTCATTCCTTTTTCTTTTTTTTTTTGTGGAGAAATGATTTTTAATTATCTTTCCACAACCTCATTTATAGCAAAACAAATACTGTAAACAAAAAGACAATTTGCTTTAGTTCACTTGCTTTCTTGATTACAAAATCAAATATGTCATCATTTGTTTTCTGCTTCAAAATTATTAGGCCAAATTATTATAATGTCACATCTCTCTCTCTATATATATAATAGGAGAGGTGATAGCGGCTACATGTCAACACCACAAAAAACAATTTTCTTAAATAATTAAAAATTATTAATTACATTTAATAGGGTTAAATAATAAATTACTATTGTATTTTTAAAATAGTTTTTTTTTAAAAATTTAAACATTTGTCATTCCTTCTTCTTTTTTTTTTTGTGGAGAAATGATTTTTAATTATCTTTCCACAACCTCATTTATAGCAAAACAAATACTATAAACAAAAAGATAATTTGCTTTAGTTCACCTGCTCTCTTGATTACAAAATCAAATATGTCATCATTTGTTTTCTACTTCAAAATTATTATAATGTCACATCTCCCTCTCTCTATATATATAATAAGAGAGGTGATAGCGCCTACATGTCAGCACCACAAAAAATAATTTTTTTAAATAATTAAAAATTATTGATTACATTTAATAGGATTAAATAATAAATTACTATTGTATTTTTAAAATAGTTTTTTTTTAAATTTAAACATTTGTCATTCCTTTTTTTTTTGTGGAGAAATGATTTTTAACTATCTTTCCACAACCTCATTTATAGCAAAACAAATGCATATAATAATAATAATAATAATAATTTTAAATTAACTAAATTAAATTAAAATCCAAAAATAAAAATTACAACCATAAAAGGGAAAAAAAAACTGAAAACACGGTTTTGAGTTCAAAAATTTTATTTTTAAAAAAAGTATAACTTCCCACGTTTTTTCTAAAAAGAAATAAATATGTATTATGGAAAAAATATGTATTATAGTTATAATAATTATAATAATAATAATATCTCTCTCTCTATATATGTGTGTGTATTTATTTATAAATTAATTTTTATAATTTGAATTCAAATTTTATAAAATTTTAGAAGTTTAGTTTTAATAGTTATGAATTCCTGTGTGTGTTCTGTATGTACATGTTGCGTATATGAAAAATGTTGGAGTCTGTTTTTTAGTGTTGTTGTCTTTTATTGTAGCGGTGTGTGAGTGGGTGGGATAAGAATAGGGGGAGTGGAGGGTTGAAAGTGGGATAGAAAATGAGTTAATGGATAGTTTAGTGTACTGAGGTAGAGTAATCAGGATTAATTTTTTTAAAATTAATTAAATATATATAAAAATATTAGCTAACTATTTTGAATTCATATAAGAAAATTCAAATAGCTAGTCTAAAAATATACTTAAGAAACACTAGCTTATTTATAAAATTCTAAATTAAAAAGAAATAGAGATAATTAGCATGCACAAGGATGACACACAAATCGAGAAATCATCTAAAAAAAAAATTGACATAAATTTCAGCTTTGATCAATACACAAGTACAATATAAAAATTTCAACATGTAATGCCAAATATGAGGCAAAAAAAAGAGAGATTACAATGAAAACAAATTATTTTTTTCAAGAACGACATCAAAACTATAAACGTCGCTCTTTTCAGTCAATTGACTTGTGTGGAAGTATCCGGGATCAAAGTAACCTAAAGTTCCTTGAACCAACGTAGTAACTTTAGTTTGATCCAATGACACTAATCTAGAAGCCCTGAATATGATATTTTTGCGGTGTAATTCTTATCGAGTAAAAAACTTGTAGACTTCACATTTCGGTGAATTACAGGTGTAGAAATTGCAGAATGAAGATACACGAGTGCACCAAGATCCTTAGACACTATTCTTGATCGATTTTCCCATGAAAACCAACACGTTTGATCTCCCCCGTCATGAATCTCCACCATCATGAATATGGTAATATAGGGAACCTTTGGAAATGAATTCATAGACTAGTAGAGGCACTTTAGACTCCAAACAACACCCTAAAAGTTTCACCACGTTTTGTTAAAAGGGTAAAATAGGATTATTAAATCATAAGAAAAGGCAAGATAAAGAAAAAAATAAATAAATAACGGACACGATCACACCAAATTGCAAGTTATATAAACTAACAGTTATAGTCATTACAATAACAGATTGATAATACAAAAACATTAACATACCAGAAATTTGAACATTAAAGCATCAAATTTTAGCAAAATCTAGTGATGCTTTACCAGAAGGCCTCTTAATGAAGCAATGATCCCAATAATCAGAGAACAAAACATGTTTGTACACTGGTTTTTCTCCATCTTTCAACATTTATGGGAATGACCCAATGACACTATCAAATCTAGGATTCACGACTAGAGGTACGGATATTCAAGCCCTACTCGAATCAACCGCCACACAATGCTCGATACTCCTGTGTTGGTGTTTATGCATTTTAATATTAAAATAAAAATATTAAGTGCATATGTTAATTGATATAAGTTGACAAAAATGTGGTCATTATTGTGATGTAACTCTTGTAACCACTATTGTCATGATCTACCACTAATTCCACCCATTATTCTACCATATTATACCTTGTAACTTATGTAACCTTAGCTTTGGGCTATTCATTTATCCAATTTACTACTCGTTATCTTCCTATTCATTGTAAGGAAGAATTCTCATCTATAAATAGTGATGTCTTCCTTTGGATTGTTAAGACGATGAAATACAAGAGAAAGAGTGTAAGAAAAAAATGAGAAGTGTTATATTATGTATATTGAGTTAGTGTAGTGAAAGAAAGAGTTGAGACAAAAGAAAATATTCTTAGTCTTCAACTATATTCACTTTACAAACAAGAGAGTAATTATATGTTTAAGAAGGTGTTTCTTTGTGTAGCTTTGAACTCTTCACCTAATTCGGAGTTGCTTGAGTTGTACGACGTTGTTGAGTTATTGTATTCTGGAGGGGACAAGCCAAGAGTATTAATGCTGGATCGGTGTAGATTATGTCGCAATGGGCTTGAATCTCCTTAAAGAGAGCGAGATATCTGCGCCTCACCCTAAAGATTTGTTTATTCATTTTTGTCATCTTATTTTCAACTGTAATATTTGTATTTGTGGTATAATACACCATCAATCCTATATCGATCATTAATCATGATCTGCAACGAGTCACCTATGTTAACCGCTAAGGCACCTTTGATAGGATTTACGTGTGTAACACCTCAGAAATCAGACCCAGAAAAAAATTCAGAAAATCAGAAGCTACGGGCACCACCTACGGACCGTGGGATGACTTACGGTCTGTGCTGGCGGTCCGTAGATGGACACTGCAACCAGCTCAGAAAAATCGACTAAGTCTCGACCCACGGACAGACCTACGGTCCGTAGATCAGACCACGGTCCGTGGTCTGTGTCCGTGGATCAAGACTCCCTTACCCAACCTCTGACATGAACTACGGTCGACCAGCACAGACCGTCAATCGATCTACGGTCCGTAGGTCTGACCGTAGATGAGAGTCAACAGCCAGTTAGCTGAAAATTGTTTATGGGTCAACTTCATATGGTCATAACTTTTAGTACAAAATGAATTGTGTGTCCCATGAACTATGATATGATAGATAATTGAATTATCTTTCCAACGCC
>JAJOOO010004257.1:0-40970 GCA_029582685.1 Solanum piurae | reverse complement strand
GTTCTTCAAGAATTCCTTTGAAATCATCTTAAAAACCTTAATTCCACATTAATTCATCAATAGAATGATTTAGAAAATCGTTTGACAAAGGACCCATGCTTAGATTGAAAATTGGGAATTTTGGTCTTTGAATCACTTTTGAAAATCTTTGATAGAACTCCTTGAATGAAAGGTTATTCAAGAATCAAGAGTTACCATACCTTAATTATTGAAGACCCATGAAATTGAAGAAGAAATCATTTGAAAACCCATATTCTAGTTTGAGCTTCATCAAGGTCTTCAATGGAGTTTTGAGAGAATCTATTTTTGAGAGGGAAGGGTCAATTTGAAGAATGGGGTCTAATTCTAGGTTTTGGGGTTTTAACCAACTAAAATACCCTAAAATAGGTATAATAACCGTTTATAATAATTCCCCAAAGTACCCAAACTACCCTTCACTTAGTTGGACCTCTTTAAATAAGTCAAACTTGAGTTTTATTTTCACAGATTTCGTCGGGGATCAAGTTCGCGACGCGGAGGTGTTCCCGCAAGTTTCTAGAAATTAAATTCTGAGACGGTAGAGTCCGCGGTGTCTCCGTGTCGCGGAGAAACTTTTTGGCCATAGGTGGAGCAGGTCCGCGACGCAGAGCTACTCCCTCTATGCACAACTTGCAAGCTGCCTTGGCAGCTTGTTTGGCCAAGGGTTGGGGTCCTCCTCGGGGACCCTTAGGGTGGTCCCAGGGAGTCGTACCCGAACGTTTTGACCCTAAAAACATTTATTAAGACACTAGGGTCAACTCCACTGATTTTAGACTCCAAACTACACATAAAAACATGAACAACATACTAGAACACACCAACACGTAAAATACTAGTTTTCGAACGTCTTGGTCGTCCCTTGACGTTTGACTTCCAAACTCTTTAAAACTGACTTAAAAGGATATTCTTCATTATTTTAACAAGTTATTAATGCATAAAAACCATGTGAGGCTCTACTTTATCCTACTTCATTTTGAGGGTGTTACACATAGCCTTGAAATAGTCATCCATAGACATAGAACCTTGCTTCAGAGTTTGAAGGCATTTTTGCAGATCTCTTTGGAGGTGTGATGGGACAAAACGTTTTCTCATACCCTCTTCATCTCATCCCATGTCACAACGGGTAGTTCTCCATTGTCTATTCTGTCTCTGCAAAATTTCTTCCACAAACTAGCAACATAGTCAGAAAATTCAACCACAACAAGTTTAACCTTCTTACCTTCAGAGTAGTTATGTCAATCAAAGATGTCCTCCACTTTCCTCTCCAAATCAAGGTACAAGTCTGGATCTCTTTTCCTCTTGAAAGTAGGAATCTTCATCTTAATGCTACTAAGATTGTCATCCTCAACCCTTACTCGTGGCACCTTTCTTTCGTTTCTCTGTTGGTAAACTTCTTCAAATTCGTCTTCATAATCACCAAATTGATCCTCAGTTGCTGGACTTGAGAAGCTCGAAAAGATTGTCTCCTAACTTGAGGGATCGGGTTTTGATTGATCCTCCACACATCGGTCATGTTCAGTGGATTATATGGATTTTGTGTAATCTCTAACGTATCAAGTCGGTTATTAATCATTTGGAGCGCCTTCATTAATTCGTCGTTTTGAGTTCCAGTTTAATTATCCCTTTCCTGTTAGAGACATCTTAAAAAAAATAAAAAAATAAAAGAAATAATTATCTCTAAATTTGACTTTTCTTTTCTCTCTATTGATCTCACCCTCTCTTGACTTTTTCCACTCAAATTACAACCTTTGGCTAGTTCCTTTAGAATTTATATATAAACCCTACAGTAACAATCCTTTAAGAAGTAAGATGTTGAAAGAAAAAAATTATCAATTCCCAGATAAATTGGGATTGATGAGACAAGAAAAAAACCACTTTGTGAAAAAAAAGAAAAAAAAAGAACTTCAAATTTCCCCTCTTCTTGATTTTCCTTTTTGAAAAAAAATAATCAAGAATAAAAAAAAAATGGAGTTTCTTGAAATAAGTGATTGTATTTTCTTCTTTTTTTTGGTAATTTTTTTTTGCTGAACTTTTAAGGAACTAGAAAAGATTTTTTTTTTGAAACTTCCAAGATTATCGAGAACGGAACCTTGATAGAACCGCTCTGATACCACTTGATAAGAATCGGGTTACCAGAATAAATAAGAAAATAATGCAGAAGCGAAATTATAAAGATTAAAGACAAAAATTAAAAGATATGCGAAATTCAAGAATAAAATCCCCAATTTCAAAATAAAGTACTAAGAACCCTAATTGATCTTAGTATTCAAATTTAGCGGATTAACACTAATTATGATACTAATAGAGTCAATTCAAGAACTTAGATCAAAAGTTATCTAGACCCCTATTACGAAGAAACTAGAGACAATAATTAGTATAAGACTAGTAACCTTCTTTAATTTACGTATAAGAACCAAAGATATCAAGTTAATGAATTAATCTCACCTCTTAAGAATCGTTCTTATAAGGTTGTAATATAAATTCCAAGTAGCCACACACAAATGTGTAAAGAAGAGAAACTCTCAATTAATAATAATGTTGTCTGTCAAAATATAATAAAATCAAACCCGTATATATAGGGAAAACCTATCCCAAATAGAATGAGATTTAAATCCTACTTTTATGGAAACTTTAAACTAGGAAAACTTTTAAACTAGGAAACTTTTTAAACTAGGAAACTTTAAATAAAGGTTTTTAAACTAGGAAACTTTGACTTTAACCATTCAGCTTTTTGGGCTCCTTTGTTGGGCTTTGTGTGGCCCAATCTTCTTCCATTTGGGATTGTACTTGAACCATAAAATATGTGTAGCACCTACTCCATTCTTCTCCATAATTCTTGTACTCGTTCTTGGGCTTTTCTTCCATCATAAGCATCTTCTTGATTTTCCATTGAAGCCCAACGACCTTAGCTTGTAACTCCTTATCTTGAGACCTTCATGGTCTTTCTAGGGCTTCTATAGCCTCAGCCGTGTCCATGGAGCTATCAGAAGGTCTCATACTTAGTGAAATTTTAAGGTCAAAGTAGAGTTCTATGGTTGGGGTCTACGGACGGTAGATTGTTCTATGGTCTGTAGGTCACACCTGTAGACTAGTCCGACAATTAATTTTTAGTGGTATTTTGGTATTTTTTCTAAGTGTTTAAAACCTAAGCTATGTCGTTTTGACCCCTTTTTCTAAGACCTATATAGGTATTTCAAGTTCTAAAACTACTCATTCTAAATCATTCTCGTAAATCCCAAATTCCCTATCATATTCACCCCCTTCAACTCTCTCAAGATAAGGAAGAAGAAGTTAGAGTTTCAACTAAGGATTTTCAATTCACCATAACATTTGGGCTTTGATCATTAAGGTATGTTAGTATTCACTAGTGGAGTCCTTTCCTCTTTTGGGTCCCCAAAGATCCCAATTTTACAAGTTCAATTCTCAATTCAAAATTAGGGTTTTATTCAATTTCCCTGGGTTCTTCTCAATTATGATTCAATTAGCTATTTTCTATCTTCTATTGCATGAATTGAAGTTATTACATGTGTTTGAGTTGAATTCTTATAAACCCATGCATGATCCATGATCTTTGACTCTGAACACTTGATGAAGCTTAGGAACTACGAAATATGAATATATGATGATATGCACGTTTTTATGAAATTGATGTATATGACTTGAGGGTGCTTTTAGATGAAAATATCAATGAAATTGTGAAAGGTTTTCTCACATAAGGATTCATAAGGTTGAAAGGTTTTCTCACCTAAGTTTAATAAAGATATAAGGAGCTAATTTAAATGAATTTAGATTGGATTGGTAGCTTAATTGTTCCTTTATGCGGTGGCTCTCCCGTTAGTAGAGGCTGGATCTCTAGTAGCAATCTCCTTGTCCCTAACTACGTGTCTCCGTAGGATGTCTTAGCTAGTGGATCCACTTAAGCTAGAAGTTTATTGTCCTTACATTGGCCCGTAGGACATCTATTTTCTATGTGAGTTAATTTCTTTTACTATTGTCATCATTTACCATAGAATTTCACATCACCTCTAAAATTGGTATATGACTTTTTAGGTTCAACAAAGTAACAAACATGCATACATACACAAAGTAGCCACTTGCATATATTACATACATACACAAGCAACCAACCAGTAGATAATGATAGATTTTTCATAGACACAATTAGAGAAGCAGAACAATGGCGGAGCCAATGCTTTTGTCAAGGGTGTTCATACTTTTATGACCAAAGGTGGCTGATTTTTTTAGACCAAAATGAAAAATAAATAGTAATTATTTTTTAATTTTAAAAGGAGAAAGTCAAACACTAAATGATGTGCTTGGCTTGTTTTGATTAATAAAAAAGGAACTTTTCATTTTTTAATAATAAAAGTGTTATGAAACTATATATAACAATAAGAAGAAACTAAGGAGAAGAAAGAATACTTATTATTTCTCTTGAAGGGATGATTTTACAATTAAGAGAACCCCTATATTTATAGGCAACAATTGACTTGGTCCCAAAGTTAGGGTTCCTAAATTTTCTCTGAAAGATAGACATTCATTATATTTATAACAGTCATGACCCAAAGTACAACCTAGATGTGAATGTCATATAAGACCTTGAGAGGCAGTGGCAGAGCTAGGAATTTTATCAAGGTGTTCAAACTTTAAAAGAGTGAATTTTTTTTATAGTTCAAGAGAATTGTTGAAACTTTCCCCCATATTTACCATTTTTATGAGATTATTAAGTGTTTTACATTTCCTAAAATAATAATTTTGAAATAATCAAAATAATAATAGTGGAAAGTGACTTTTAAGTTTACCTTTAAATGTAATTTCATAGGTTGGTGTTAATCTAACAATTTTCTTAATAAAATCGAAAATATAAAGAAACAATAAAATTTTAATTTTTTAGCTTAATAAATTCATTGAATGAAGTGTAATTAAATTTAACGCTACAAAATAGAAAGATACTGGACAACTATTTCTGTTTAAAAAAGGAAGATTTTGTTGAAATGCAGGAGGTATCAAACCAGGGACCTTAGACTCTAAAATGAGCACACTTACCGCTGGATCATAAACCTTTATTGTGTTTAAGAATGTTAATTTATTTATATATCCCCATAATAAATAATATTTTATCTATATACACGATCTAATTTTCCTGTGTCGCCGGCTGTAGCTCCGCCCTTATCGAGAGGCCCTATACAAGACACTTGACATACATATACACATAGTAATAGACAAAGTAAGATATTTCATATTAATAAAAGAGTTTCAACAAGAAGTCAAAGTCTAACATAGTCTTGACAAACCATCTATTACATAAAAAAGAGTAGCAAGACGTAACTTGTACACCACATACAACATCTGAAATCTAATACATAAGAAAAACAATAAAGGTTACATCGTTGTTAGACTATGAGGACTTACCAGGTCTTCAAAATTTCTAGATGATGAACTATCCACAAAAGGAGGGAGAGGAGTCGTCAAGCCCTACATTAGTGAAATAATGTAGGCACAAATATGCATTAGTACATGGAATGTACTAAGTATGACTGTATGAGGGAAATTCAATAATATATGATACATGATCATAAGAGGACATAATAGAAAACATGGAATACATGACCAAGCTAAACATCGTAAAAGATTTTAAAGAGACATCATAAATAATGAACATGGTCAATGTATTTTAAAATCACATGAAAACTTCATAAAAAATTGAAAGAAACTTAGTTTGTTTTGTGAGATATTTATCATTAAGCGACATAGATCATGTGAGCTATAACATGAAATCCGGTGTCTTACTCCCACTACACAAAATATGTCTTTACTTGCCAAGGAAATGATCTTAACTTGTAGCTTAGGTGGATCAACTAGCTATGTCACTTAAGACAACCTAAGGGGGCATGTAGTTTGGGACAAGGAGATTGCTACTAGAGACCCGACCTCTACTAACGTGAGAACCTCCATCTCAATAACTTCTCGGTGCTAAGTGAAATTCCAATGGAATTATTCATAAATATAAGCATAATATCATCCATGTAACAACACAATTAATTTACTAATCCAAGCTAAAAGCATCGTAGAATAGATCTTTAAATATTGAATCATGCATGATTGAGAAAACCTTTCACCAAAACCATGATCCATATATCTGAGGAAACCTTTCACAATTTCATTGATGCCAATCTAAAGAAACCTAGGTCACAAAACCTTTCTTTTCATAGATCATGTATAAGTTCATGAAAGCCTCATTCATAGCTTCATAGCTTCATATCTTCTTCACAAATTTATGCAATTTAGGGTTCATAGTCAAAATCCTGATCAATGCATGAGTTCACATGGAATTAGTTGAAAAACATGTAATTGAGTCTAAATCATCAAAATAGGATCATAATAAATCAATTGAATCCATATAAATAGAACCCATGAGGAATTGAATGAAAACTTAATCAACTTAGTTGAAATTGACTTGAAGAGATTGAGAAACCTTTGGGTTCAATGGGTGAATGGTACCCATTGATGAAACCCTACATTCCTTGAGATAGAAGCCCTAAGAAATTGATGAAAATGAGGCTTGAATCTTGAAGAACCCTAGAATCCTTGTGTCACGACCGAAGGTAGACCCTAGGTGTAACATGGCGTGAGACCCCAAGAGGCCCCATACAAGCCACTTATTATACATTGTACAAGATAATAGAAATCAAGAAATTTAAAAGATCATTTCAAAGCATAGAGTTTTATAAAATGAAGAAAAATCTAACAATGTCTCAAAGCCATCTAGTACATAAGAAGTAATAGGGATGTAGCCCGTACATCAAGTCAAAAACTGAAAGGAAAGAGTATGCGTTAGTACGAAAATCGAAAGGCTCGATCCTCGAATGTATGATGACTCACCAATCTTCCAACTTCAACTACTAGATCCTTAGCCAAGGAAATGTGAGTCTAGAGCGTCAGACCCTACATTTAGATAAGAAATGTAGGCAAGAGTATGCGTTAGTACAAAAATGCACTAAGTATGAAAGCCATGCATAAAACATTTGAAATCACGCTGAAAGGGACATTTTAATAAAGATGCAATGACCAAGCTAAAACATGAGTGTAAAGGAACTAGAAGACATAAGTCATAAAACATGGTCAATGCAAAGAGACATCATCTTAAGTCACATGTGAGATACTTCTTGAAGTAACCTTAGTTCATTGTTGTGGGAGATTTAACATTAACTGACATATGAGACCATGTGAGCTATCAACACGGAATAAGGTGTCTACCCCACACTGTAAATGGGTGTCCTACTTACCAAGGAAAGACAATGAAATTCTAGCTTATATGGATCCAGTAGCTAATATCTATCTAAAGACAATCATCATATGTGGGAACATAGGTATGAGGTAAAGAGATTGCTTCTAGAAACTCGACTTCTACTAACGGGAGAGCTTCCATATCAATATCCTCTCGATGCTAAGAGTAAATCCCACAGAATAGTCATTTTCTTAACTTATCTTTATCATCCATGAAAGGGCACATCATATTTCCAATCTAAGCTAAGTCATATGTATCCATTGAAAGGTTCAATTAAGTAACCAATCCAAGTTAGGTTTCATTAGAATAGCTCCTTAACTAGGTGAAAAGACCTTTCAACCTTAGAATCCTTTATGTGAGAAAACCTTTCACAACAATAAACAACATCAACATCATATATGCTTTACTCTCAAAGCAACTTTCATCATAATTCATTAATTTCATAGGAGCATGCATAATTCCATAATTCTCTTTTCATAGTTCAAAACCCACTTCCAATCATCATAATCTAGAAAACATGGGTTAGGCATAGGTTCATGGGGGTTCATATTTAAAACATAGAATCTTCTTTATTCATGCATAATAGATCATAAATCAATCAAATAAATCAATATTTCAAGGAACCCATGACATAGAAGAAAAACCTAACTCAATTGGAGATTTCTAACTTTATAAATTGGAGAATTTAGGAAATCCATGGAGGAAAGGGCTCCACGGATGAAGACTATCATACCTCAATGAAAAAAGCTTGCCTTCAATTGTGGAATTGGAGGATTGACTTGAAACCCTAGGTTAACTCCTTCTTTTTCAAGCCTTCTTGAGAGAGAAATAATTTGGGATAGGAAGACTTGTTCTCTTTTTAAGAATTTGAGAGAATGATTGCAATTGGGGAAATTCGGGGTTAAAACACTTATATAGGACTTTAGATGAAGGGTAAAACAACTTAGTATTAGGCTAGAATAATTAGGAAAAGACCCAAAAGACCCTATGAAAATAACTGCCGACTCTACCAACGGCCAAACCTATGGTCCGTAGGTCTAGCCATGAACCGTATTGGTCGACCGTTGGTGGACTCAGAAACAACTAAAATGGACCCCAATGACGGACCAGACCTATGGTCTGTGGACACGACCATAGGACCAAAATCTCGACCTCAAAATATGTCTAAGTCTAGGACTCTCCTACGAAACCTACCTACGAATCGTACATTAAACGACGGACCATCCTGGTGAACTGTTAAAAAAGTACGGAAACTTGAAATTTTTAGGATCTTAGGATGGACAACAACGACGCTGACATACGGACCGTATGTCAATCCATGGGTCATAGGTGGCTTCGTTGGAACTGGCACCAGATCTTGAAGAAAGCTGCTATTCTACCTTTTTTTAGTCTGAGGTGTTACACCTTGAGAGCCTTGGAGAGAAAACCCTTTGAGAGAAATTTGGAGAATTTGGGAGATTATTTTTTGGAATGGGTAGATTTAGGGGTCAAAATCAGTTATAAGGTCTTATTTATAGGAGAAACGACATAGTATAGGAATTATGGGTATAGGAAAAGACCAAGATACCCTTTTTAAACAACTATTGGAGAGTCCTACAGTTGTGACCTACGGACCATAGAAATTCCTACGGACCGTGCTGGTGAATCGTAGGTCGAATGACTGGGGCTAAAATCTTGGGTAGTGCTTACGACTCATTTCTATGGACCGTCAAAATTTCTACAGTCTGTAGACCTCAAATTTCAACTCAAAATTTCATTAAGTTTGGGCCCTTTCTATGAAACTTTCCTATGGTGCGTAGCCTATTTGACATACCATCCTTGTCAATTTTAGAATGGTTTACTGGGTTTGATTTTCCAAAAACTCAACTTGGGTTCTACTGTTCATTTCCTACGGCCCATAGGACTTCTTATGATCTGTTGGTCGGACTCGTAGAGCACTACTTCAGTCAATTTTTTTCTGAAACTTCTTCGTTAAATCCTTACAAGGAAAACTCAGTGGGAAAAAACCTTGTAAGGGAAAAAGAGTACAATGCGTATTAACTCCCACTAATAAGAACCTCAATCAGTGACTTGAATCTTTGTATTCCAAGCTTGTGCACCAACTTCTTGAAAGTTATAGTTGGTAGAGACTTGGTGAACAAATTAGCCACATCATCGTTCAAACGAATCTATTGCACATTGATACCACCATTCTTTTAGAGTTCATGTGTGTAGAAAAGCTTTAATGAAATGTCTTTCCTTCTATCTCCTTTTATGAATTCTCCTTTCAGGACTAAAGAATTTGACAAATTCCTTACTTCAGCTTCTTTAAGCAAATAATCTATTACCTTATGAAAATTATTCAGGATTTCAAATTCATGTTATTAACTTGCATAACAATATGAAAAAATTCTTGATTGATTTAATCCATATGAGAATTATAAACAAGTTTACCAAAAACTTACATATGCTTTAGATTTTGAACCCTTCAGGAATTTTCATACCAATTTTTGTCAAGTCTAAAAGCTCTCCAACGTGTTGCGGAGCCTTCGGCTGTGAGAGAGTGGATGTAATTCAGCTCGAACGAAGTGAGAAGGTATGAATTCCTAAATCCATTTACCTCGACCAGGATCAACTCCTTCTATGCCCTAGGAAAAGGCGAAAAGTAAAGCAGTCATCAAGCCAGAGCTAGTTTCACAGCTACCGATGACATTAAATATTAAACGTATGACATCTTCTAGTGTCTAGAATACAAGTCAAATAAGTTTTATACTTACCAAGATGCATCATTTCACTTTTCACTTGATAATTATTTCTACATCGGCATGCTTTAATAGACTATAAAATTTATATCCTCATAATCTTTTATAATATTGGACGCTATCGTTTCAAAGATATTGTCAACAAAATATCACTTTGTTTCGGTTCACAATACGACATAACTTATTGAGATTTCATGACTTCATTAATTTTAGGTACCTACCTCTCTCATAAGGTTTCATGAAGTGTTATGTAATAGGCTCTTCAAGAGCACATTACCCCCTCATTATGATCATTTTGATTATTTGCTCCTCCCATTTTCTAGGATTATTTTATTTATAATCGATTGGTCTATCATTATTCATGCACGTGGGAGACTCTATCCTTGAATGTAACACCTCAAATTTTAGAAAAGAAAAGGAAAGGATTTCTTTTGGCTACAGGTTGGGTTCTACGGGTCTCATATACGGATCGTAGAAGTTTGTACGGGCCGTAGAAAGAGGAAAACATATTTTTAAGATCAAGTCCTAGTAAATCATCCCAAGATTGACCAGGATGACCCGTCATTCATTCTACGGGTCGTTGATAGGTTCCGTAGGAAGGCCCTAGACTTGGCCAAATTTTAGGGTCAAAGTTTAGTTGTATGAGTTGGGTCTACGGACCATAACAAGTCCTATGGACTATTGATTGATCTCGTCCAAATTGATCAAATTTTAGGTTCATATTCTTCAGTCTACGGTTGACTAGTACAGATCGTAGAAGGTTCTACGACCTGCAGATCAGAACCATAGAGTGGGTCAGTAGTTTTGTTAGGGGATTTTTGGTCTTTTTCAAAATGTTTTAAGTCAATACTATGTAAGTTTTTCTTGTATAATAATCCCTATATAAAGATTTTAAGTCCTAAAGCTACCCACTTAAAATCCATTCTCCTATTTCCCAAAACTCAACCAAATTCATTCTCCAAAATTCCCTTCCAACCAAAGGTAGAAGAAGAAGAAGCTAGGGTTCATTCAAGGGCATCAATCCTCCATTCATATTGAGCTTTGAGTAGCAATGTATGTGGGTATTCACCCATGGAGTCTATTCCTCTATGGGTCCCCAAGGTTTTTAATTCCTCCATCTCAAATTCTATTGATCAAATTAGCGTTCTTTCTAATTCTACATGGGTTTTATCCAATTATGATTTTTATCATTGATTAAGTCCTCTAATGCATGATTCAATGTTAATACATTATATTTAGTTTGAAATTATATTGAACCATGCATGATTCATGATTTTGAACTATGAACCTATCCATGAACATATGAGCTGTGAATTTTTAAAGGTTATGCATGTCTTATGAAAATTATGTTATGATGATAGGGTGCTTTTAGATGAATGTATCAATGTTGTTGTGAAAGGTTTACTCACACACGAATATGATCATGATTTGCGAAAGGTATTCTCACATGTGGATTCACATTGATGAACGGTTTTCTCACCTATGCTTGAATTATGTTTTAAGGAGCTATTCTATGTTTTGATTTTAAATATGTAGGATTTGTATTGATCATTGCCTTTCCTATGCTATACTTATATTTGACTTTTACTTATTCCATTGGGATTTAGGCTTAGCATCGAAAGGGCTTTGAGGTGGAGGCTCAAATATTGTAGTTTCTAGTAATAACCTCTAGTTCCTAACTACGTGCCCCCATAAGATTGTCTTAAATAACCTATCTAGTGGATCCACTTTAGCAAAAGATGATGTGTACAGACTCCATATTGGAAAGTAAAATCCCCTTCTTTCGGTAAGAGAGATATACTAGATTCCATGATACAACTCTCATGGTTTTATTGTCAGTTAAAGCTAATACGCCACAAAACAAATATGTTTCTTCAAGAGCTTTTCTTATGTCTCCTAATTTGAACGTGTTGAGCATATCTTATGATTTACATATCATTGTTTCTTTAAGCCTGTAAATTCTCAAATGTTGGTTATATCTCTTATGATTAAACTTTTGATGCTATAATGTCTATTTATGCATAATGCCCCATACTTTATACATTCCATGTACTAGTGCATACTTGTGACTACATTGTCTCATTAATGTAGGGTCCTATGCTCCTATCTCTCAAACTCGTGGCTAGTCGATCATTATATTAGATTTGAGATTTGGTGAGTCATCATGTTCTGAGGACCAAGAGACTTTTACTTGCTTTATGTCTTTCTAGTTTCTGGATAAGGTATGTGGTGTATGGGTTACATCCCAAACACTTTTATGATATTTTAGTTGGATTGTTGAGACTATGTTAGACTTCTACTTTGTCAAATTCTTTTACGATATAAGATTGCTACTTTTGAAATCTTTATTTCTTTTATCTTGTATGATTTATGCTAAGTGGCTTGTTTAGGGCCTTCCAAGATTTTATACGCCATGTTACACCTACGGTATGCTTTGGTTCGTGACAAACTTAGTATTCAGAGCACAGGGTTTAGAAAGGTCCGAGGATGTCTCACAAGCCATGTCAAATAGAGTCTTGTTCATGAGTGTGAAGCGCGCCTCATTTATGAATAGGAAGCCATAAGACATTTAAGAAATTCCACTTATTTAATCACTCTAAATTCGTGCCATAGAGTTTAAATCTATATGTATCTCTCCTAATCCTTATTTGATGCTTTTCAGGATATGGCCCCTTCGAAGAGCATACGTTAGAAGGAATGCCAATGAGAATATGGAACAAGAAGTCCTCAAGTTCTTCAAGTTCCGGCCGACCCTTTGGCCGAACAAGTGACTAATGCAGATTTTCGAGCCACTTTTCAAGTGTTGGCTCAAGCTATGATGGCTCAAGCCAATATGGATGCTAGGTCTCTTTGAACCCAAATGTGGGTACATCACAACTAGAGTAAGGGACTTCAATAGGATGAATTCCCTGGAGTTTTATGGTTCCAAGGTTGAGGAAGATACTTAAGAGTTCATACCTAAGATGTATAAGGTTTTGATTATCATGGGAGTGAAGCCATTGGAAAAGGAGGAATTGGTCACTTATAAACTTAACGGTGTCACTCAAGTTTGGTTCAACCAAAGGAAGAGAGGGCAGTTGATGTGGGTCCTCTTGATTGGGAGAAGTTTAAAGTTTATTTCCTTGATAGGTTCTTTCTCCTTGAGATGTGGGAGGCCAAGTTACTTGAATTCATTAACCTTCATCAAGGGAATATGAGTGTGGAAGAGTATGCCTTGAAATTCACGCAATTGTCCAAGTATGCTCCTACTATGGTTGCCGATTCTAGGTCAAAGATGAGAAAGTTTGTTAATGGAGTATCCAAAATGGTAGTTAAGGAATGTTGTACCGCCATGCTCATTAAGGAAATGGACATTTATCATTTAATGGTTCATGCTCAAAAAATTAAAGAGGAGAAGCTTAAGGAAAGGTCTAGGGAGGCAAAGAAGGTAAAGACCAGTGATGGTGACTTTTCACATTCAAGGTTTGATGGATATGGTCGTTTTAGGTTCCAACAAAGGTTTTCCGGTCTGGGATCCTCTAATTCTCAAGATCCAAAGTTCATAAAAGAAAGGGTGCTTAAACCTAAGCCTCAAGGAGGAAATTGTGGTGGAAATGGATCTTTGGTTCCCTTATGCCAAAAGTGTGGCAAGAGTCATCCGGGAAAATGTTTGATGGATACGGATAATTGTTTTGGTTGTGGTAAAAGTGGTCACCGCTTGAGATATTGTCCATCTAGAAATGAAAAGGGAAAAGATGGTATGCTAGCTCCGCCTAGTGGTTTGGGTTCAAGTGCTCCAAAGCAAAATCGATTCTATGCACTTAAAACTCGACATAATCAAGAGGATTCTTCCGATGTTGTTACCGATATGTTGAAAGTCATTCATCTTGATGTTTATGCTTTGCTTGATCCTGGTGCTACTCTGTCTTGTATGGCACAATATGTGGCTATGAGATTTGATGTTTCTCCGGATGTGTTATTAGACCCTTTTTCTCTTCTATTGGTGAATCTATTATGGCAAAGAGAGTCTATAGAAATTATCATGTCTCCTTATCCCATAGAGTCTATGTTTAATTTTGATGTCATTCTTGGTATGGATTGGCTCTATTTTGTTATGCTTCGGTTGATTGTAAAATCTGAGTGGTTAAGTTTCAGTTTCCAAATGAGTCCTTCCTAGAGTGGAAAGGGGGAAATTCGATGCCTAAGGGTCAGTTTTTTTCTTGTCTTAAAGTTAGAAAAATTATTTCTAAAGGTTGAATATATCATCTTGTTCGGGTTACATATACAGATTCCAAAACCCTTACTCTTGAGTCGGTCCCCGTTGTAAATGAGTTTCGGGAAGTGTTTCCTGATGATCTACCCGATGTTCCTCCTGAAAGGGAAATAGACTTTCGTATAGACCTTCTCCCAGATATGTAAGCTATCTCTATTCCTCCTTACCGTATGGTTCATGTAGATATTAAGGAATTAAAGAAAAAACTGAAAGATTTATTGGATAAGAGTTTCATCTGACCGAGTATCTCTCCTAGCAATTAACCCAATCTCTCCAGTTTGAAAACTTTAACTTCTTGTCCAACTTCGAACCATCCTTTTGTTTTGGATAATTGGGAATGAGTGAAAGGATCACTAGGCGATGTGAACATTAAGCTTCATAATTCTTGGCCTTCAAGTGAGTGACACTCTCACTTTCAAATGAACCAAAGTTGCCATGCATGATCCTTTTGGATTTTTCTTACAACTCTAGTATCATTTCTTTGATTTCGTCATCTTTAAGTTTTATTAGATTAGTTCAGGTCCAAATGCCCAAGATTTCATCCATGTTAAACATAACCCCTTCTTCTTAAGACTCCAACTCTATTTCATCCTTATTGACCTTTTGGAGAGGAGCAACACATGCTCTCATTCTTGATCTCACATTGGCCTCCAAAGTACCAATTCCAAACCCAAGTCGGATCATCTCAAAACACCAATTAAGGTGCAAAATTAATCCCACAATTGAGACACTAGATGTAGGTGCTTGCTTCTCACTATCTTCAAGCCTTTGGGCCAAGCTCATGAGCCAAGATTGACTCACTACACCTGTTTCTTCACAACAAGGCCATAGGTCATCAACATAGGGATTACAACCTCAAAACATTTCTTTATCAGAAGAAGCCATAGAAACAACACAAAAGAAAACAAAGACAACTATTCACAATTTAGATGAAAACAAGTAAACTAGAAATCCTAAATGAATTCAATACGCCTAATTGTTCCCCCCACCAGCACCATTTTTGATAACGCTAAAATTACTCTCCAAAACTAATTAAAAGAGTAAGCGGTCATCGTCAATAAAAATACCCAACTAAGAGTCGAGGTCGAATCCCACAAAGAACAATTTGAAGGTGATTCAAAAGATAGATAACTAATAGCTACAAACTTGAATCTAAACACAACAATACACAATTGCCAAATTATGATAATGATTTGGTACCCAAATGAAAGCTT
The DNA here is from genome assembly GCA_029582685.1 of Solanum piurae. Taxonomy (NCBI): domain Eukaryota; kingdom Viridiplantae; phylum Streptophyta; class Magnoliopsida; order Solanales; family Solanaceae; genus Solanum; species Solanum piurae. The sequence continues at coordinate 25,457 of JAJOOO010004257.1, read as the reverse complement.
TGGGAAAAGAACAAATCAAGCAAGGGATAATCAATAACTGGAAAATTTAGACTTTCTACTCTCACTCAATGATCCATTGCAATCTCAACACATGCTCATTCACTCGTGGGTAAGCTAAGTCATCATAGGTTAATCCTAATCTCCTTTCGGTCTCAAAGGATTATTTCATGACATCTCCTTTCACTCTCAACAATGTAATTCAACAAAATAACCTAATACCTTAACTTAGACCTCTCTTTGAAGCAAGCCTTGTACTCAACAATAAAAACCTAAATTCTATCCTTTCGGTCTAAAATTCAAGATTCAAAGATAAAATATGATTATTTATCTAATTCCACTTCACGGATTCCATTTTCAAGCAACCCACAAAGATTAGATGCTAGAATTGATTGTACACTCTTAACTCATAAATTCAAATATGAAAATTAGATTTAACCCAATTCATAAATGTTAAGCATGGAATCAAATACATAACCTATGGAATGAGGAATCGAAAACCCAAAGGATTTGTCAATTTGTAGAGCAAAACCCCAATCTCAACTAGCAATTACACCCACAATTCATGCAATACAAAGCAAGGAAAAGAAGATAGGATAAACAATATTAGCATTAGAATCACAATCTTCAAAGAAAAAGATGAATAATGAGGAGACTTACATTCAAATCCGCAACCCAAAATTAAGAACAAGAAAAAATCAACTCTAATATAAGAAGTTGAGTTTTTCTCTAGATTTTCAGATTCTCCCCATGTTTATCTCCATCCCCCTTTTTGTGAAGTTTGATCCAATTCCTGAAAATTTCCATTTTGCCCTTAACCTACTGGGCGGACCTTGTAAAAGTGAATGGGACTTTGCAAAAGCGAATGGGAGTTCACAAAAGTGAACATCGCAAAAGCAATAATCCCATTGCTTAAGAAAACTATGCCAATTTTGGCTAGTTCGCAAAAGCGATGCTCACGTGGTCGCTGACCATTGACTTTGAGCTGAACCTTCACAAAAGTGATTCCTCCTCCGCAGGTGCGATATCTGGGGTTCAATTTCTGGCAGTTTCAGCTCCGTTTCCACTTTTGTGCACCATTTTTCTTCCTAGCAGCAAATATCTAAAATTAACACATTTCAAAGGGCAATTAGCTTCTTTCTTTACTCGTGTGCCACAAAATCATAATAAAAGAGCATCAAATGAGTGCATATCCCCCACTCATTAATCGCGTGCCCCTTGGTCACGTTCTTGAAGTCCTAGGGCCTTTGTGCTTTGCGACTACGTGATCTATTACCGCGATCATGATGAAAGGTTGACCTTTGGTTGTCATCACCACTGAAAAGAAGGGTCTCCACAATCGCAATAGTCAACTCTTAATGAGTCATAATCATGACCCTCCTTCTCGCGACTGTGATGAAGAGCTAAGTTCTGTCTTTATTTATAAACACAGACGCGATCAACTGTCTTTGTGAGGATTGAAAAGGTATTTTCTTAGGCATTTCTTGGTGGAACTGAGTGATTCAAAGTCCCATGCTTCCATAATTCTTGAGGGTTCGTTGTGATATAACCGAGGTGTGTTGGTGGACTTTCATTTGAGGTGAATTCTCATTTCAATCTCCTGCCCCCCTTTATTATTGAATTGTTGCATGATTGTTTTTTTTTTCTAAGCCTTAAATTGTGTTCAATTTTGGGACACAAGTTTGAGGCATGGTTTAGGACCTCTTGAAAGAGTCAATTCTTGAAATTCTGGTATGGGTCCTACAAATCTCGTTTGACTCTAAAATTGGTTCGACTTTGTTTTATGTGTTTTCAGTGTCTTAACGACCTTACTCATGTTATGAACCTATTTTTGATAGTGTGGTAGAGTTTGAAAGCCGTTCAGAAAGGAAAAACTCTGACCCTTGTGATTTAGAGTGAGTGAACTTGGCCTATAGGTTGGCTACAACTTCCTTTCCTTGTTAGATTGAGTATGAATGTGTAAATTCATGATGATTAGTGTGAATTGGGGAAAGTTACCTAGTTATTTATTCTTCTATTTTAGATATCATATTTTAGCATTGATCAACTTCATTTCGAGGGAAGTACCATGCTAGTTGGGGGTTGTTTGTGCTGCAACATCCTATGTGATTTACTTGTAATATATTATGTGTTCGGAAGCATGTTCAAACTTAGTTTAGGATAGGATAGTGATGCCTTAGACTCTTCCCCTTTGCAGTTTATCATGTTTTCAATGTAGTTTCACCTGGACTAGGTCCTTGTAGATTGGAATAGAAGACTTGATCAGTCTGGTAGTATGAGGCTTAATTTAGTGTTTGTGCAGTTTGTTAGACCTTCTATTATCTATCTCCATTTCTACGTCTCTAATGCGTTACTAGAGGTTTGTTCTATTACAAGGATTAGAGAGTGAGTCATACAGTGATTGGAGCCTTCTGTTGATACCTTTGGATGGGCAGCATTTCACGATGACTTAGTATTCATATTGGAATCCTCTTCAAAATTGACATTCCCTTTTGTCACTCTTGCTAACTAGGCTAGTAGTTGTATGGAAACTATGATAATTTCCTGCTAGGGGCTAGTGTGCAAAGTTTTGAGGCCTTTATCCCCAGTCTGAGGATGATGTTCTTCGGTTCGAGGCTGTTATTTCCAGCCAGAGACTACTGTTCTACAGTTCGAGGCCGTTACTTCTTTGGGATACTATTACATGGGGTTTGTGGACCAATTGACTCTTATTGGACATGGGATTTGGTGTTTTATCTTTATAGTCTTAGCTATTTTGTGTACCTATCGGGATTATGGGGTCCACTTGAGTTTTTATTTAAACTTGCGCACGAGTATACCTTATGGGCTTATAGGGGTCCAGTTAGGTTTAGCTTAGATGTACTTAGATTTATTTTCCTTATGCTCGTGTGCTTCCTTTCTTTCCTATTATCGTCTCTGTTTGTATCTAGATTCTATCTTTTTAAATTTTTTAATATTTCTTGCATGGTTGACCTATGATGCCAACTAAGTACCTTTGTTTTGGTACTTATGCTACACTCTACATTTTTTTTGTGATGGCCCTAGTACTTGCTACAAACGGTGATCATTCATTCCATCTTTTGAAGCTTGTGGATATTAGAGACGAATGTGAGCACTTGGTATCTTGGACCAACCTCTCTCCTTCTATACATATGATAATTTGTCTTTTGCCTTTGAGACAAATTGTTGTGGTCCACTTTTGGGACTTGTATTTATTCTTGTTAGACAACTCTATACTCATGAATTCCGGGTTTTGGGAGGGTATCTTTTGCACATATACATTTTGTTTTTTCTTCTATTTTTGTGTTTTCTTATTATTAGTGTTATTTTCTTTTTAGAATTGACCTTGTACCCACAACTTTTCATTCTTGTTATGGGTCGGCTTACCTACTGGTGGGTTTTAGTAGGTATTATCATTGCTCGAGAAGTTAGGTCATGACAAGTTGGAATCAGAGCTCCAGGTTCACCGGCCTCTTAGGTATATAGCTAATACATAGTAGAGTCCTATGGATTGATGCGAACACATCCATATCCTATCTTTTGGAGGCTACATGGTGTCTTTAGGAATCCTTCTTTATTTGCATCGCTTTTGTGCAATATGTGCATATTGATTCTTGGAATCTCACTTATTTCACAGAATGGCTCGTACGTGCTACGCAACAACTCAGGGTAGGGGTTGACCTCCCTTGCCTGGTAAGGGTGCATCACCACTCTAACAGAGAGAGCCGAGTATATAGCAGTATCGAATCCTCCACCAGGCTATGTTCCAGAGGAGCTGATGGGGCTTGGACTAGCTCACACACCACCTAGACTAGTTGTGGCACCAAACCTTCACATAACTATTACCCAACTTTTAACAATGACCGAGAGCATGCAGCAGTCCTAATCCCCTACGCTAGCACTAGCTCAGTTGGATCAACCTACAATAGAGGCATCTAGGTCCCAGGTACCACCTGGGGGTGTGCAACCCATGATTACAGCCAGAGCTATGCCACTAAAGGAGAAGAAGATGCTCAGAGTGTTCTTTAGGCTTCAACCTTTGAGGTTTTTTAGGTTGTGGGTGAGGATGCCCATGATTTTCTGACTAATTCCCATGAGTGCCAACAAACTTTGGGCCTTACGGAGTCCAAAAGAGTCGACTTCACTGCTTATTAACTAGACATGCCAGCCAAACAGAGGTGGCGTACATTCATAGAGACCAGGACATATGGTTCACTTCCGATCACCTGGACCAAGTTATTTAAGCCCTTCTTAGCCAGATTCATCCCTCGTAGCATCAGATATTGCCTCCATGATAAGTTCTCCAGGTTGGAGAAGGGATCCATGTCTGTATGAGGTGAGGTTTCACGAGCTCTCCCATCATGCGACCATGATTCTACCTATTGAGGAGGAAATAGTTTTGTGTTTTATTCGTGGAATAAGGCTTCAACTTTAGATTAAGACTCAGTATATGGTCTCTGCGGGTCTCTTTTTTTGGATGTTTTTAATCATGCTCGCACTATTGAAGAGCTCAATTGTGATGCCCAATGGGGAAACGAAAAGAGAGCCAGACATAAGGGCAACTACAATAGGTCCAATTTTAGGTAGATGGGCTCCTATGATGGGCCTAGTTAGTGGTATCAGTAGGATAGTCCAGCCGGCCAACATAGGATTCATACCAGTCTCTAGAGAGTGACTGATATAGCCAGAGTGAGGTTGGCTCTAGTTAGAGTCATGGGTCCCAAACTAGTGCTTCAGACTATGGTGGCTGTTCTTCCAGGGGCATGTCATCTTGTGGTTGCTTTGAGTGTGGGAGCTTGATCATGGGTCCAAATATTTTCCCTTGCGTAGGCGGATTGCTTTTGCTCCACAAGAAACTCCACCCGCTCTACCAACTCCACTAGTATGTCCAACTAGGGGTCGAGGTCAGGGTCAGGATCATCGCAGTGGACAACAGTTTATTTGGGTTGGTACCTGGGTGAGGCAAGTCATATGGTAAGACTGATGGCCAGGTTAGAGGTGGACAAGGCCATTTCTATGCAACCCAGTGATGGTGGAGGCTGAGTCATTAGACGATGTGATAACAAGTAGGATTCTCTTATGCCATCAACCCGCCTCACCTTTATTTGACCATGGTTCTTCCTATTCTTATTTGTCTCTGTATTATGCTTCTCGTACGGGTATAAGTTATGACCGTTGCATGTGTCGACCCTCGTGGGTGAGTCTTTAGTAGTGGATCCGATATTTTGATCTTGCGTATTTACTATCCAAGGGTGTGACACCCGGGCTGACATTATATTGGTAGGTATGCTTGATTATGATATGATTCTAGGCATGGACTAGTTAACTCCCTACCGTGTGGTTTTAGATTTGTTCTGTAAGACCGTTACCTTAGCCATGCCTAATAGTCCCATAGTGGTTTGGTAGGGCTCTGTTAGTAGGACACCAGTTCGAGTTATATCTTAAGTTCAGGCTCGGAGTCTAGTAGCTAGCGGATGTCTTCCCTACTTGGCCTATGTACGTGATTTAAGTAGGGAGGTACCTCCTGGAGTTGGTTTCGAGTTGTCAATGAGTTTCTAAATATGTTTGACCTACCTGGCTTACCCCTAAAAGTGTGATATTAACTTTCCCCTTGAGCTTCAGTCGGGTACCCGACCTATTTATATTACGCCATATCAGATTGCTCCTATAGAGCTCAAGGAGCTCAATGTTTAGCTTCCCAATCTCTTAGGTAAAGGATCATCAGGCCTAGTGTATTGCCTTGGGGCGCTTCCATTTTGTCTGTGAAGAGGAAGGATGGTTCGATACGCATGTGTATTTATTATAGGCAGCTAAAAAAGTGACGGTAAAAATAAGTTACCCCATGCCAAGGATGGATGATTTGTTCGACAAGCTTTAGGGTACCACAATGTTCTCAAAGATTGATCTGAGGTCTGGTTACCATTAGTTGAGGATTAGGGTAGAAGACATCCCTAAGACCACATTTAGGACTATATATGGCCACTATGAGTTTCTAGTGATGTCTATTGGGTTGACTAATGCTCTTATTGCCTTCATTGACTTGATGACATGAGTGTTCATGCCGTATCTTGATTTGTTCATTGTCATGCTCATAGATGTTATGCTAGTATACTCGTGGTGCAGGAGTGATCATGAGACAACATTTGAGGATTGTGCTCCAAATTTTAAGAGATTAGCAGCTTTATGCCAAGTTCTCAAAGTTTGAGTTTTGGTTGAGTTTGTCGCATTCTTGGGGCACGTGGTATCCAAGGAAGGCACCATGGTTGATCCAGAGAAGATTAAGGCAATTCATGATTGGGCCAGGCCCATTTTAGTTACTGAGGTTCAATGTGTTATCATATTGGCAGGCTAGTACAAATGGTTCGTGGAGGGCTTCTACACCATTGCCACACCTCTGACCCACTTGAATCATCTTGATGTGCCTTTTGGTGGTTTAAGGAGTTTGAGTTGAAACTTTGGAAGCTTAAGAAGTTGCTGACTACTACTCTTATATTGACTCTCCAATTGTGGGCGAGGGCTTCACGGTCTATTGTGATGTATCCAACGTTGGTTTGGGTTGTGTATTTATGGAGCGGGGCTGGGTTATTACTTATATGTCGAGGCAACTTAGGTTACATGAGCGCAACTACCCCACCCATGATTTGTAGTTTATTATGGTAGTTTTCATTCTTAACATCTAGAGGCACTACATGTATGGAGTTTTTTTTGAGATCTACACTAATAACAAAAGTCTTTAGTACATCACGAGTCAGAGGGACCTTTATTCGAGAAAGCATCGTTGGATTCAGCTTCTAAAGAACTATGACCTCTCTATTCTCTACCATCTAGGCAATGCGAATGTAGTAGCGGGAGCTTTGAGTTAGAAGACAGTGAGTATGGGTTGTATAACCTTCTTATCTACGGTGAAAAGACTTTTGGCTTTGGAAATTTAGTCTTCAGCTAATCATATGGTACAATTGGATGTTTTAGATTCTAGGCGTGTCTTAGCATATGTGGGAGTTTAGTCCTCTTTACTTGATCAGATCTGTAGCAAATAACTTGAGGATGAGGCCTTGGTGGCACTTTGAGATTGATTCTTAGCAGGTGACACCAGTCAGATTACCTTAGATTCAGGTAGCATTTGAGGTTTGCAGGCCTGTATTTGTGTCTCAAGAGTTGGAGGTTTGATTCAGCTAATACTTTGTGAGGCTTACGATTCTAGATACTATATCTATCCGAGCACCGCTAATATGCATCATGATTGAGACAACATTACTTGTGGAGTGGTATAAGGAGATATATTGCTGAGTATGTATCTAGTTTACTTAGCTACCAGTAGGTTAAGGCCGAGCACTTGAATCTCGGTGTTGAGTTTTAGAGATTTCCCATTCCATAGTGGAAGTGGGATCACATCATTATGGACTTTGTGGCAGGACTTCCCCAAACTTCTAGAGATGTTGACAACATTTGGGTCATCATTGATCAATTGAAAAAATCAGCACACTTCTTCCCTGTCTAGTATTCAATCAGTGCCGAAAGGTTAGCCCATATCGACATGCATGAGGTGGTCCCTCTGCATTGTGTGCGGGTCTCTATTATATTAGTTCAGGGTGCTCAGTTTACTTCTAGCTTCTAGAGGACTTTTCAGAATGATTTGGGTAATCGCGACTCTCCTTCTCGCTACCGCGATGAAGACAAACACAATCTGCTGTCCTTCTAAGGATTGAAAAGGTGTTTTTCTTGGTCATTTCTTGACGGATTTGAGTGAATAAAGTCATACACATGTGTAATCGTTGAGACTTCACTGTGGTGTGACCGGGGCGTGTTGGTGGACCTTCATTTGAGGTGAATTCTTGTTTGAAGCTGCTGCCCCTCCCTTTATTTGTGAACTGTTGCATGATTGTTGTTGGTTATTTCTGAGCCCTGAACCTTGTTCAATTATGGAACACAAGTTCGATGTGTGGTTTAGGTCCTCTTGATGGAGTACATTCTGGAAATTCTAGCGTTGGTCCAACAATTTCATATTGACTCTAAAATTGTTTTATCTCCATTTTAAGAGTTTTTAATGTCTTAACGACCGTACTTACATTGTAATCCTAGTTTTGATAACGTGACAGCGTTCACAGGCCGTTCGGAAAGGAAAAGCTTCGGCTATTTGATTTGGAGCACGCATGGTTGTCCTATACACATTCATGCTTAATAAATTAGAAAGAACACTAAAACTTCATTTCCTTCTTTGATTAAGCATGAATGTGTAAATTTATGATGATTAGGCTGAAATGGGGGTGGGTACGTAGTTATTTCTTTTTCTATTTTAGAGACCATATTTTAGGATTGTAGTACCATGATAGTTGGGGGTTGTTTGTGTGTTGCGACATGCTATGTCATTTACTTGTATAATCATGTGTGTTATGTAGCATGTTCAGCCTTAGTATAGGATAGGCTAGTGATGCCTTAGACTCTTCCTCCTTGCAGTTTATCATGTTTCCGAAAGACTAGATCCTTGTAGACTTGAAGTGCAGATTTTATTATGGTAGTATGAGCCTTAGTTTAGCATTTGTGCAGCTTGTTATACCTTCTATTCTCTCTCCCCATCTATGCGTCTTTGATGCATTACCGCAGGTTTGTGATATCGCGAGGGTTGGAGAGTGAGTCGTACAAGGCTGGGAGCCTTTTGTTGATACCTTTGGATGTACGACACTCCATGATGACTTGGTATTGATATTGGAATCCGCTTCATAGTTGACATGCCCTTTTTTCACTCTTGCTAGTTGGGCTGGGAGTTGGTTTGAAACTGTGATTATTTCTAGTTCGAGACCGGTGTGCTACGGTTCGAGGTCATTATCCCCTATTCGAGGTCATTATCCCTAGTCCGAGGCTGATATTCTATGGTTCAAGAAAGTTATTTCCAGCCTGAGACTATTGTTCTATAGTTAGCGTCCATTACTTCTTTGTGAAACTATCACTTCGGGTTTGAGGCCTGGTTGACTTTTATTGGACTTGGGATTGGGTGTGTTTTAATTTTAGTCTTAGATATTTTGTGTACCTGTTGGGCTTATAGTGGTCCGTTCAGATTTTTATTTAAACTTGCACATGAGTGTACCTTATGGGCTTATGGGGGTCAAGTTAGGTTTAGCTTAGTTGTACTTAGATTTACTTTCTGTATTCTCGTGTGCTTCCTTTGTTTCCCGATGTGACCTTTGTTTGTGTCTAGATTCTATCTTTTCAGATTACTTTTACCTTTCTTGCTAGGTTGGCTTATGATGCGTATTGAGTACCTTTGTTTTGGTACTTACGCTACACTCTACATCTTTTTGTTGATGCAGGTCCTAGTAATAGCTACCAACGATTATCGTTCGTGCTGTCTTTTTAAGCTTGTGGATATTGAAGACGAGGGTGAGCACTTGGTGTCCTAGACTAGCCTGTATCCTTTATACATATGTTAACAATTCTTTTGCCTTTGAGACGACTTGTTGCAGTCCTATTTTGGGACTTGCATTCATTTTTGTTAGACAAATGTGTACTCGTGACTTCCAGGTTTTGGGAGGGAATCTTTTGTTTATATAGTTTTTGTTTTTTCTTCTATTTCTTTCGTTTCTTATTATTAGTGTTATTTATTGTTTAGTTCTATCCTTGTACCCACAACTTGTTGTTCTAGGTACGATTCAGTGATAAACACTCAACTACACCTCATCCAATACTAGGTGTAGACGATCGTAATCTAGTATAAAACCCAACAAATGAGTTGGGGTTAAACCCACAAGGAGCAGTACAAGTTCGAATTCAGTTATGAAGGTATAAACGCGATCTAATCGGTTGTATAAATAGATATTATCTAAAACATTTTGATAAATCTAAAGGGTGATACAAATGTCTGATGGGGGGATTGGTTTGTCAATTAGCAACTAAAACAATTACGAACAATAGGGGGTAATCAAGTAATTAACGGGTACTTGGGGATGTGATTGATTAAGTGTCAACTTCGCTAAATGGGTGATCAATGAGTACTAAAGTTTGGTAAATCTTAGTAGGTAGGCTAGACTTTTGATGCAATAGCTTTCTCTCGAACAACTATTACGGTTCAAGCGAGTTTTCTTGAACCTCGACAAGCTTAACACTTTAAACAACCCACTACCTCACTTTATCTACTCTCTCGAGCTAGATAGGCAGGATCGAGTATAGAATTCACTCTCTCGAGTTAAACCCACAATAACACAATCACTAAAAATGTTGATTTATAACCTTGACTTTACACCTCTCTCTCAAGAAAGCATAACATACTAAATTAGAACTGAAATTATCATTCCAATTCATCAATATAACATAAACTATAAATCAAATCCACTTCAAAACAACAATAACATCAATAATCCTTGACACTCATAAGCTAAATTAGACAATTAGTCACATAGTCACACACCCCAAGAACAGGGGTTTTAGCTACATATCATAAAAAACAAGAAATTAATACCTATTACATTCTTCATAGCTGGGTATGAATCTCCCAGTCCTTACAATGATTCAATGTAGCTTCAATTCCAAAACCCAATTCAAAAGCTACTAAAAAAACGCTTTAAACTAAGCAAGAAAAATGTTTTTCTTCCAACTATGAGTTTTCCCTATGAGAAGATGCCCTGATAATTTCTTGAAAATCCATTTTTACTTTCTTAGAATTTGGCTTCTGGGTCGTTTGGTGGTATAAGTCGAGTGTCGCCGAACCAGCCGGTGACACGCCAAATGCTCCTATCCTTCACCTTTTCATCCTGCATTTCACCATTTGAACACTGTAAACTTGTGCGATCGAGGTCGGGATCGCCGTTAAAGGTCGGCGACGCGCCATTTGTCCTTGACAATCACCGTTTTGCTTGTATCCTAGCCGACCATTCTATAATATTAGGCCATCTCAGCCTTTTTCGCCAATCCATTTGGCAGTTCACCGATAGGTATGCTACCCCGCCCAATTCCTCTTCTTCAAGGATTGGCGTACTGTCACTTTTGGCGAGCGAAGGGACCACTCGGCGAATCGCCAAGTGTCTTCGACGGTCTTCAGGTTCACTTATATTCTTTCTTTTGTCCATTGATGTCCTTGTCTTGATCTTTTGCCCTTTTGATCTGCACATTAGCATTTAAAACATCAGTTTTGAGCATTAATTAGGCCTTTAGGACAATAAAACTATGGAAAAAAGCCCTAAATGATTCGAAATCGCAAACTCATCAAAATGCCCAACTTAACCTTTTGCTTGTCCTCAGGTAAATCTACATGCCAATTAGTTCAATAAGGATGTCTACAAATAGTGCTACTCAAAACTCAACATAAATGCACATACAATATTCGATTGTGCAATATAAGTTTCAAATTGTGACTCACCATTATCAAATATACTCAAGCTCACAATGCTTGCTACAAATGCAAGTTCAAGCTCAAAAAAAGCATTCAAATGCCCTCACAACAAGGATGATTCCATTCTCACACAAATTCATCAATAATTTAGAATCTCGGAATCAAACACAACTCTCACACTCACAAAGATAAGCACATGCATGATTCTACCCATAGGCTTGCCCTTATTTTCCAATCAATATTATTATCAACTCACTCAAGATAACAAAAGTCTTTTCAAGGCTTGTAACGGGGTTGAGTGTAAAGTTATGATCATTTTGGCTTAGTGGCTTCTACCTTCACGAAGTATGGCCTGAAAATCACTTTTTCTTCTTCTCTTTCACATTCAAATATGGTCACTATCCACCCTCTTATTCACTTAAGCAAAACTCATTGGATACCCCATTTGTTTTACTCCTTTCACACACTTTATTTCACAAACTTTTCTCTTTTTCAATCATTTTCTATTTTCACCTCTCCTTTTTTTTTACATGGAGGGGTTCCAACTTTTTCAAACCATTGCTTCAAAGGGGGATCTTTCACATTTCATGAATTTCCTTCTTTTTCACCACACCTCCAACTTAGGCTTTTGGACTAAGTTTGCTATTCACCTAACCAATACTTCATGAAGGTTATAGGTGATGGGATAAAGAGGTCAAAGTTTTTCAAGTTTCTTCTGAGGAAAAGGATAGGCTCAAAGGGTGAAAAACAAGATTCACACTTCTCACAAGGTAGCCAAAAAGAGGTATACTATCAAATTAGGTTCACTCTTCACAAATTTTGCCTAAGATCATTTCCATTGCTTGCTTCAATCAATCAATTGGACTAACGGGGCAAGTTCTAGGTGACATCAAGAACAATATCCAAGACAACCTCACCACTCATAGAATTCGTTACAATTATCAAACAAGACTCCACACATTCTAGCTAGCGTGCAATGATCATCACAAGAGATTGAATCGACAAGAGGCTAGTCACAACGAGATGCTAAGAGTTCACATATGACCTATGTAACTCAGTTTTACTTCATCATAGGCGCAAATTCATATTATTCAATTGAAAGCACTATTCAAGTCATCGGTATTGATTAAGACTGACACAAAAATGCAAGAGAACAACCCTTCATTAAAACACATATAGGAGTGGTATTCAGAACAAGTTCTCACCCCACTAAAAACATCCAACATTCTCCTCAATGTGAAGAAGAAAACGGACACGAAATAAAGACAGAGATGCAGTAGCACTAAATGAAAAGAACAGGGATAAGAGGATTCTTCACTATTTGGCAAATCGGTGAGGTACTATATAGAGCACCGAATCAGTCGGTGCAACGCCTAACGGTGTAAAGCTAACCTAAATATCCAGAACACTGGCTCTCTAGTAGGAACCAAAAAGGGATTAAAGTTGAGATCATCAAGACGTATCGGCACACCGCCAATTAGACTGAATGAATCTCTCAATCTTCCAGAACACCAACCCTTCAGGGGTGGTCAAAGGGCGGTGGAAATTAGTTTCACCGAGCCGTGTCGGCGGATCACCAAGTTGTTAAGATGCGTCGCCAAATTTTCCATTACTGTAGTCCTCCCTTCTGCGAAAAAAGAAAGCCAAAATTGGGACCGTCATTCCACTCGCCGAACTGGCCCTGCCTTCGCAAAAACATCCGTACCGACACAATCAACACACATTATTCAAACACTAAAGCTTGGGTTACCTCTCGAGAAGTGCCTTATTTAACATCGTGGAACAACATGGAAATTCTTTTAAGCATCTTCCAATTACGCCACTTCAATTACCGAAATCTCATGATATTCTCCAAAATAGAGTTTTAGACGCTGCTTATTCACCTTGAAAACTGGACAATCCTTACCTTCAATTTCAATTTACCCATATGTGAACACTCGAGTCACCTTGAATGGACCAGACCACTTCGATTTAAGTTTACCGTGAAAAAGTCTCAAACAAGAATTGTAGAGCAGCACAAAATCACCAACTCAGAATTCGCACCAAAGGATTTTGGCGTCATGCCACTTCTTCATTTTCTCCTTATACATGGCTGAACTCTCATATGCTCTCAATTAAAACTCTTCCACTTCATGAGGTTGATTTACTCTCCCTTTCTCGGCCTTCTCCCAATTCATATTCAGCATCTTCAATGCCCATAGGGCCTTATGTTAAAGCTCAATTGGCAGGTGGTATGACTTTCCAAACACTAACTGGTATGGTGACATACCAATTGGTGTTTTGAGTGCAGTACGATACGCCCATAGAGCATCATCCAATTTTCGAGACCAATCTGACCGATTTCCATTCACCTTTTTGGCCAAAATACCTTTAATTTATCAGTTTGAAACTTCAACTTGGCCTCTTATTTGTGGATGGTATGGTGTTGCAACTTTACGCTTGACCCCATATTTGCACAACAATAAGGCAAATACCCGGTTTCAAAACTGAGATCCTCCATCACTGATGATAGCACACGGGGTGCCAAATCATGCAAAAATATATATTTTTAAGAATTGCACCACGCTTTTGCCCTCATTATTGGGTAATGCTACAGCCTCCACCCATTTGGAAACATAGTCAACTGCCACCAAAATATACTTGTTGCCAAAAGAACTCACAAAAGGACCCATGAAATCAATACCCAAAACATCAAACAACTCCACTTCTAAGATAGGATTGAGAGGTAGTTCATGCATTCTTGATACCCCTCCTTGCTTTTGGCAAGGGCTGCAATTTTTTACAAAGTCATGCGCGTCTTGGTATAGAGATGGCAAATAACAACCACTTTGTAGAACTTTTTCTGCTGTTCCCACTCCACTATGATGTCCGCCAACAGGTAAAGCATTATATGCATTTAGAATTTCACTTACTTCCTCTTCCGGTACGCACCGTCGGATTATATGATCTGCACATTCATTGAAAATATATGGTTCATCCCAAAAAAAATTCTTTACATCGAACAAGAACCATTTTTTCTGACAAAAAGTTAGGCCTTCGGGTATTAATCCACACACTACATAGTTAGCAAGATCAGCATACCAAGGGGTGTTGCATTGGGTTATCCTCATCACTGTTTCATCTAGGAATTTAACCATAATGTCCTGTTCCTTGGAGTCAACCATATTGGTTTCTAACCGCGACAAATGATCTGCCACCTTATTTTCACACCCCTTTCGATCTTTTACTTCAAAATCAAACTCTTGCAATAACAAGACCCACCTAATCAACCTCATCTTAGCGTCTTTCTTGGCCATTAAGTACCACAATGCTACTTGATCAGTATGAACTATCACTTTAGTACCCAACAAGTATGCCCTAAACTTTTCAAATGCATATACTACAACAAGTAGTTCTTGTTCAGTAATAGTGTAATTACGTTGTGCTCCATTCAATGACTTACCGGCATAATAAATTGGATGAAAGATTTTATTGCTTTTTTGCCAACACGGCTCCTAGAGCGGTACCACTTGAATCACACATCACCTCAAATGGTTTGGACCAATCAAGGCTAATGATCACCGGAGTAGAGATTCGCTTTCCTTTCAAACATTCAAAAGCTTTTGAGCAAGAATTATCAAAAAGGAACTTCAACTTTTTCTCTAATATCTTGCACAATGTGTGTGCAATTTTTGAAAAATCTTTGATGAATCTTCGATAGAACCCTGCATGACCCAAAAAAATCCGAAACACCTTTTACACAAATAGGTGGTGCCAACTTCTCAATAACCTTGATATTTTCTTTTCCCACCTCCAATCCCTTCTGTGACACCTTGTGACCTAGGACTATGCCTTCCTTGACCATGAAATTACACTTCTCCCAATTGAGGATCAAGTTGGTTTCCACACACCTTTGAAGGACTTGCCCAAGATGAGCTAAGCATGTCTCAAATAAATCACCTACAACTGAGAAATCATCCATGAAGACTTCCATTGATTCTTCCACCATGTCAGCAAAAATAGAAAGCATGCATCATTGGAATGTCGTCGGAGCATTGCACAATCCAAAGGGCATCCTCTTGAAGGCAAAAGTCCCATAGGTACATGTGGAAGTGGTTTTCTCTTAGTCTTCTGGTGCAATATAGATTTGGTTGTACCCAGAGTAGCCTTCCGAGAAATAATACCATCCATACCTCGCAAGTGTATCGAGCATTTGATCCATAAATGGCATTGGAAAATGATCTTTCTCGGTCCAAGAATTTAGCTTCCGATAGTTTATGCATACTCTCCAACCAGTGACCGGCCTCGTAGGTACAAGCTCTCTTTTCTCATTCGGAACCACCGTGATGCCTTCTTTCTTGGGTACACATTGTATGAGACTTACCCATTTACTATCCGCAATAAGGTACACCACGCATACGTCTAGCCATTGAATGATCTCTTTCTTCACCACTTCTTGCATATGTGGGTTTAGTATTCTTTGATGCTCAACACTTGGCTTGCATTCACTATCTAATTGGATTTTGTGAGTGCAAATTTTGGGTGAAATACATGCAATATCAGCAATTGTAACGTTTCAACACCTCAAGAAGTAATTTAACTTGCCACTCAAGCAAGTCCGCTATAATGATAACGAGCAATGTATTATTCGCCCCCAAGAATGCATATCGAAGATGAGAAGGGAGCACTTTAAACTCAAGTTTTGGGGGTTATTTCATGGATGGTTTAGCGGGAGGACTCTCTCGATTCTTTAGATCAATGTCTAGCTTCAATGGGTTTCTTAGATATGCACCTAGTCCCAATAGAGTAGCTACCACTTTTCATACCCTTGAACTTTGGTCTCATCATAATTCGAAAGAACAACCTTAAGAGGTTCACCCATAAACATCATTTCACTCACACTAGCCACTGCTTTTTCAATTACATCAATCATTGAAACTACCTGAATGTCATTAGGTTGCTTCATTAATTTGCACACATTAAAGGTAACCTCTTATTCATTTATCCAAAAATTTAACTCACCACTTTCAATATCCACTAGAGCTCTTGCGGTCGCCAAGAATAGTCTACCCAAAATAATAGGAACCTCCACATCAATTTCACAATCTAGAATAACAAAATTAGCCGAAAAGATAAATCGATCAGCCTTCACCAATATGTCATAAAGTATCCCAATGGGGTGTTTAATAGATCGGTACGCCATTAGAAGCCGCATTGTTGTGGATTTCAATTCTCCCAACCCAAGTTGTTTGAAGATTGCATATGACATCAAGTTTATACTTGCCCCCAAATCACATAAAGCTTTGGCAAACTTAAGCTTACCAATGGTACATGGGATAGTGCATGCCCCCATATCCTCTTTCTTTGCAATCACATCGCTAGTCATAATTGCACTATAATTATGAGAATCTTCAATTGTTTTGAAGTACATGCTTCTCTTCATAGTGAGCAGCTCCTTCATGAATTTTGCATATCCCGGCATCTCCAACAATGCTTCCACTAAAGGAAGATTTATAGAAAGTGTCTTGAACATGGGTAGGAATTTCTTGAACTTTTCATCTTCATTTCTCTTTTTGAGACGTTGAGGTAATGGAGGATTTATTTTTGGAAGAGGCTGCACTAGCTTTGGAGATGATGTAGCCCTTTCTTTCTCTTTTTGCAACTCTTCAGTGGGGCTTTGTTTTGGACTCTCTTCCTTATCTCTAAGCATATCCTTTTCCGGTGCTTGACCGGACCTGTCTTCCTCAATGATGTCTTTCTTTTTTTCATAAGCATTTGTCCCATCATTAACCCTCACATTACCAACTGCTACTTTCCCACATCGAGTCACAACCGTCAAATCCTTGTCATTATTAGCCCTCGAATTGGTAACACACTCATCTTCACTCCCTTCAATTACCTTGGGTTTCAATTGTGCTGAAAGTTTGTTCATTTTCCCTTCAAGATGCTTGATTACATCCGCATGAGATTTACCCTATTATTCAATGATGAGAAGTCCTCTTTCATCTCCTTAAGCATGTCATTACATCATTCTATCTTACCTAGGATGCGTGACAACAGTTCATCCACTCGTAGGTTGCCCGAACTACCCTTAGATCTTGGGTTGTCACTTCATTGAGTGTGGTGCTCTTCTTTTATCTTCGAGGGCCATTTTGATCAGTCCAATCATGATTGTATTGTCTCCACTATTCTTCATTTTGTGAGTTCCAATATTGATTCCCACTTGACTTTAAATAGCTCGGGTGAGAACCCTTCTCAAGTCTAGAAACTCTTTTTACATCTTTGTGTTCACCAACACTTTCTAACACATGTTTACTCAACAACTACAATTGGTACATCATTTTGCTAATATTTTCATCCCGCCTTTTCTCCTTGTCAAGATACTCTTTTGTCATCCTAAAGTTTAAGGGAGATACTTGGTCCTCTTGAGTGTACCATGCCCGATTGATCATTGTCATTTCATCAAGAAGGGACTAGGCTACCTCAAATGGTTGCAACATTATCCCCCCTAGAGCCAACTGGTCAGCTACCCCTTTGTTCACTGAGTCTAAACTCTAGTATGAATATTGAAGTATTACATTACACAAAATCCCATGAGTAGGACACTATAGTAGCAACTTTCGAAATCTTAGCCAAGTTTCATGAATCGGTTCCCCTTCTACTCGCTTGGAGTTCTGGATGTTGTCTCGCAATTTCACCATTTTAGAGGGTGGAAAGAATCTTATGTACAATGCTTCGATGAGCTCTTCCCATGACGCAATGGAGTCCCTTGGTAGACCTACCAACCACTTGGTTGCTTCACCCATCCAAGAGAAAGGGAACAACTAGAGACGAACTGATTCTTGTGAAATATTCTTTAGTGAAAATGGACTACATATATCTATAAATTTCTGAATGTGGTCATGGGGGTTTTCATGATCCAGCCCTCCGAATACACCCTTCGCTTGCAAGAGTTGCAGCATTATGCTAGTATCATCGAAGACAACATTCCCCACAACTAGAGGTAAGCGAATAGAACATACACTCATAGTTGAGATTTATTGGCGTGACTGAAATCACCAACATCATCTTGGTGACCAAGTTGGTTCATGGTGCTTCCAGTTGCACTCATCTAGTAACCTGATCACAAACAGCTCACAACATAAGGTAATTCAATTCAACTACAACACAACAAAATTACAATTCAAACTTCAATAATAGAACTCTAAACACCACTCCCTGGCATAAACACCATTTTTGATAAATGCTCAACTACACCTCATTCAATACTAGGTGTAGACGATCGTATTCTAGTATAAAACCCAACAAATGAGTTGGGGTCGAACTCAGATAGAGCGATACAAGTTTGAATTTTGTTATGAAGTTATAAATGTGATCTAATTGATTGTACAAATATAAATTATTGAAAACATTTAGATAAATTGAAAGGGTGACACAAATATCAGATGTAGGGATTGGTTTGTCAATTAGCAACTAAAACAATTATGAACAACAGGGGTATTCAAGTAATTAATGGGTACTTTGGGATGTGACCGAATAATTGTCAACTTCGCTAAATGGGTGATTAATGACTACTAAAGTTTGCTAAATCTTAGTGGGTAGGCCAAACTTTGGATAAAATAGCTTTCTATCGAACAACTATTACGGTTCAAGCGAGTTCTCTCGAACCTCGACAAGCTTAACACTATAAACAACCCAATACCTCACTTTATCTACTCTCTCGAGCTAGATAGGCAAGATCTAGTATAGAATTCACTCTCTCGAGCTGAACCCACAACAACCCAATCACTACAAATGTTGATTTATAACCTTGACTTTACACCGCTCTCTTAATTAAGCATAACATACTAAATTAGAACTGAAATCATCATTCCAATTCATATATTGAACATTAGCTATAAATCAAACCCACTTCAAAACAACAATAATATCAATAATCCTTGACACCCATAAACTAAATTAGACAATGAGTCACATAGTCACACCCCCAAGAACAAGTGTTTTAGCTACACATCATAAAAAGTAAGAAATTAATACCTATTACATTCTCCATAGTTGGGTATGAATCTCCAAGTCCTTACAATGATTCGATGTAGCTTTAATTCCAAAACACAATTCAAAAGCTACTTAAAAAATGCTTTAAACTGTCATGCCTCGAGTCTACACCCTAGGTGGGACTGGCACTCGAGAACCATTGTTGGCCCCAAGTGAACCCTCGACCTGACTTACTACTCAGCGGAAGAATTTACTCAACAAAGATAAATTTATGTACTAAACTAGAATGTTAAAAAAGAAAACATTCAACTGGCTAATAAGGCAACTCAAGCCTTATAATCAAAACAACTCAAATATCAAGACTAATGAACTAATAACTATCTGTGTATGAAGCCTCAAAAACTATGAGGTATGTTGGGACAAGACTCCCGATCATCCTAACAACTGAAAATACTGAAATAATGTAAAAAAGGATCCTCCGAAAAGTAAAGAGTCTCACCAAATGACTCTAAATGCTCTGTTGGATCAATGATGCGCTGGATGTTGATCCTGGTTACCTGTATCTGCATCATAAAATAATGCAGGCCAAATGGCATCAGTACATTGAATGTTTGAGCATGTGAGGGGAAAACTAAGCTTTACATAAGCTTGAACTGAATTCTGAAAGAAACACTTACCTCAGCTTTACTCAACTCATGGATACCCAACTCAATGCAGAAATAAACAACAATAAATATGTAGTTTATATAAAGCATTTAAAATAGTAGATAGAAACTCAATGTATTGAAAAATATGATAGCAACTCAATTTAAATATAATAAAGTTTAATATAACTTTGTGGGAGTTTCTCTAACCTAGAACCATCACTATGAGCTATGTGATGATACATCGTCTCACCCACACTGCCAGAACTATCCTATAACTTGCCGGGATATAGAATGCCACAACTAAGTGGATCCACTAGTCTATGCTAAAAAGCATAAGGAATCATCTAAAAAGTATGAACCTTTCTACCCACGATGGCTACATGGTTTATGGAGACTTGAGTTATTATAAACTCGTCCCCATATCGGTGTTTAATACTACTCCCAAAATTACTTAGCTCATATGTTTAAAACATAACTCTTTCTCTGTGATTTGAGGTTATTACTCAAAACTCTTATATCTTAAAAGAGATGGAACTCAAAACTACTCATGAAAACTCTTTTGGAAATCGGTGTTTCCTTTCATCTTAAATGAGAAAACATTTACTCTTTGGGAATACATAGTCTCCTTGTAGCATTTTAAAGAAAATGAACTCGGCTCTACTCTTTCTCAATCTCAATGCTTAAGTCTTAAAACAAGTTTAAAAGATTTGTAAAAGACTTTTTAAAATGACTCGAAGAACTCTCAAGTCTTGACTCTCAACTCTACCTTGAATTTAATTTATGAATTCAAGGTTGTGATTTGTGATAGGAAAGATATCGTGATGATTAGGAGTGATTTTAGATAGTTAAACATGAGAAACGATCAAGAAATCACTGTCTGGGAGCAAATACGTTGTGACACCTGAGGCTACCCCCTTGACGTAAACACGGGACTTAGAATCACGAGTGACCCATGGTAACCCTAAGAAGGCCTATCATAAGCATACTAAGACAAAATGAAAATAAGAAATACTGTGCGGAAGCTTAAAATGAGATAAACTGAAATGAGGGGGAATACCCAATCTAAGTCTAAATATATAAATACTTCAAAGATTTTAAGATACTGAAATAAAACTCAAATACTAAAGCTGAATCTATCTATGTCTAAAATAAGCCTCTAACTGACTAGAGATGTTGGGACATGCCCCAAGCTAACTCGAGTAAAACTGAAACTAAAATGAAAGACTAAAATATAAAGAATCATGTCTATCGTCCTCAAAGAATGAGGACTCACCACTAATACTGCTAAAATGGAGATGGGGAATCGATCTATGTGTAATCTGAATGTTGAGGACCTGAACCTACATCACGAGAAGATGTAGCGCAGAGTATGCGTCCGTACTTGAAAGGTACTGAGCATGCAAAATAGAATAAAGCTGAACAAACATGTAACTGAACAAAGCATATTGAGAATTGGTATAATCTGAACATGATAAAGATACTGATACTGAATATAACTAAACTGAATGCAATGACCAAGTACATAACATGCTGAAACTGAATATTGAAAATGTAACTGGTAACCTGGTCAATACACTAGAATCTGATTGTGGAAGCTACTATTTACCGACATAAAACTACATGAGCTAAATGTGGAGTCCGATGTATACGCCCCATCGAGAGAACCTAATATACCTTTCCAAGGGTATAAAGGCATGACTAGCGTACTCACTAAGTATAATGCCCACAGAGGGGACTTAACCTATAGGGGCACGTAGTTCTGGGATGATGAGCGTGACTGACCCTAGTCCAACTCGGTATTAAGTCTACTCCTAATAGAATGTATAAAATACAACATAATTGAAATAACTCGATAGCTCAAGATTTTGACATGCTAACTGAAAATGCAACATTAAGTACTGATAATGAAACATTTGTAAACTGATGCATGTATATCTGTATAGACTGGCCTAGCAAGTGTAATTCATGGACTAAACGAATCTGTACAACTAGGGTTCTAAATTTCATGCAATAATTAAGCAACTTAGTTATGAAAACGTAATATTCTGAGGATTCATCTAACAGCTAAATCACAACATTAATCTGAAGTTCTAGAATCCCTAGGTCTAAGCAATATTTAGGGAATCAATAATATTTGAATTCTAGGGACCTAGTGGATGAAAGAAATCCACCAGTGAAATAGCACATACATGGTAACGTATTCATGGAGAAATATTTTGATTTCAAGGCTGGAACTGAAGAAAACCTTATTTCTGTTCTTGAGGATGCTAACACCTAAATTCTATTCTTTTGCTCTAGTTTTTGATGAATGATCGATTAGGGTAAGTTTTGATTAAGTTACTAGGCTTAAACTGACCAAAACTACATAGTTTAGGGGTTAAACGACGTAGTTTAGGTGTCCAACGCATACATGAAAAGATTACGGACCGTGTGGAGTACCACTCACCGTGAAGTTCCCCGTGGTCCCTCACTTGGGCTAGTGTTCTGTTGGCTCAGGTCCACGGACCCTCTCATGGCCCATCATCAAGACCATGGCCCGTGGAGGGCTCCATGATCTGACGTCACGGACTGAGAGGTTCTGTCTCACTACCACGACACTAGTACGACTCGTGTGGTGGTCCACAACCCATGAAGGGTCTTGTGAACCACAGACAGGTCGACGAACAATCGTTCTTTTCACGATCCGTGAACCCTGTCGTGGTTCACCTGTTTCTGCTTGTTTTATGCTGAAAGTCCTAAGATTGATTTTCAAGGTGTTACAATATCTTCCCCTTAGGAACATTCATCCTCGAATGAAGTCTAGGCTAGCTGGATAAGGAGGGAAAGAGCTGCAAACCCTACCACTAAGTTCTAGAAACTGAAATCTAACTGAACTAAGTTCCAAGAACATGCAAATACGCTGAAAATGCAAGTATAAACTGAAATAACATGACAATAAGACTGAAATTACGCAAGAGTAACTGAAACACTTAAGAGGAACTATTACCTCAAGCTGGAATGGGATTGGAAGGAAAGAGATGAGGATACTTGGCCTTCATGGCTGCTTCTGCTTCCCAAATAGCTCCCTCTACTGACTGACTCCTCCACAAAACCTTAACTGAAACGACTTCTTTGTTTCTCAACCTTCGAACCTCACGATCAAGATTTTCAACTAGCCCTCCTCATAAGTGATATTATCTATCACACCCACACTTTCCAATGGTTCTATAGATGCTGGATCACCACAAACTTCTTCAACAACGAAATGTGAAAGACTGGATGCACTGCTGCTAGTCCTGCTAGCAACTCTAACTCATATGCCACTTTACCAACTATCAAGACCCAGGGGTACCCCCTAGACATAACACAACATACTCGAGCCCAAAAGGGTCTAATACAAGCCCTTTGCATCATAACATAGGCAATAGAATTGAAAATACAGAATAATTTAAAACTTTTACAATCGAAGTAGTCTTTACTAAACCTTCGTCTCAAACCATCTATTTAAACTCATGAATAAAAGTCTTTGGGACGCAACCCATACAAAGTCTAAAAACATAATGAAATGACATAAAGGTAAAGTGAATGTTGTCCTCGAAGATATGAGGACTCACCAAGATCTTCAACTCTTCTAGATCATTGAAACGTAGCCTCCAAGGAAACTCAAATCTCCAAGACCCTACATTTGGTTAGAACGTAGGCAATATGCGTTAGTACAAAATGTACCAAGTATGAAAGCTAACACAACATCACAAGAGCATCTTAAATGGTTAGTCAACATAAGATATAAGCATAAGAGATAATAACATAATCATAAACATAATCATCAAAGTCATAGCACGGTCTCCAACATAAGCATCATATAAAGATAGGTCAACTTAAGACATAGTTAATGAACATAGGAGATAAGTCATAATCATGTAAGCATAATTGACCCTTGGTCACCCATACCATATTAGCACCATTCTCAAGTAACCTTAAAAGCATACATGTGCAAAGCAAGAATAGTATCCCATAATACTACCCAAGCCAAGTACCCCATTTTGGTCATCTTAATCATAGTCTAAATGCATCGTTAAGTCTTAAGCTTCTTTTCATAAGGGTACTATACTTCTAAGGAATCTCATGACACACTTGTGCAATGCATGAAAGGCATCCCATACTACCCTTCATACTAAGCATAGACTTGAAGTCATCTTAGTCATATTCACCCTCCTTTGGTCTTACTTAATATCTTACTTCATAAGGACAAAGGAACTACCACCTTAGTCAATCATATCTTGGAAGGAAACTATGGCAACAACCCAAGCTAAGTCATACTACATAAGGGAACTCTTCACAACTAGCCAGCCTCAAGTCATACTTGTGCCATCTATGGATAGCATCCCATACTACTACCCACACTAAGTACTTATTTAGACTACAATGAAATGTTCACTAGTTGGGGTCTAGTCCCTCTATTCTATTTGCCTCTTTTCATATAAGGTACTTCTCTATTTAGTACTAGGCAAATCATAACCCATGAATGAACTCTGTTTCTCAATTGAAGGATACCAAGGAATAACCCCCTAATCGGCTAGACCATGCTATCATATTACTAACATAACTAGGTTAAGCTAAGCTAACTACCTTGGAAAACATACTAATATGCAAGTCCAAGCTACTCTAGGAAAGGTACAATTGTCCTATATTTGCTACCATGAAATAGTCCTAACCAACTAAGTCATTCTACCCTTACAAGTGTACTAGATTACAAATGCTAGCTATCCATTGGGGAGTATGATTCTCAACCCTAAGCTATCCTTATGAGTCTTCAATCCCAAGATACCATGACTAACCTAACTCAAGCTATCCTTGAAATGCACCTTACAATGCAAGTCAAGCTACCCTTAGGAGAGTATGGATCCTCAATCCTAAGCAACCTTTAGGAGAGTATAAGTCCTCTATCCCAAAGCTACAATGAAATGGTCCTGGCCAAACCAAGTAAAGCTACCATGAATGCATCCTAACAATGCTAATTCAAGTTACCCATAGGAGAGTATAAATCCTCAATCCTAGGCTACCATGACTAATACTAACACATGATACCCTTGACATGCATCCTACAATGGTAAGCCAAGCTATCCTTAGGATAGTGTAAATCCTCCATCCCAAGCTATCCAATCTTGGTCTTATCTTACCAAGTCAAGCTACACAAGAAGGGATCATATATCACAACTTCAAGCTATTCTAATCTAACATGCTTTGATTCATTTTAGGTTATTAAGTCAACCTAGAATCCTTCTATGTGAGAGAAGTTGAATCCCATAGCATATTCATGTCTAAGTGTATAAGAGAAAGAGAATACACCATAAGATCACATCATATTGACTTTACCCCAAAAGCCCTAAAAATGATGGCGACAAGCCCTACTTTCAAGCTTAAATTCATTCTATCATGATCCATGTCTAAATTACAAGCTATTCAATCACATTGTTCATTAGAAGGTGATTCTAGTCATACTTAATCATAAAGGTTCAATTCTAACTTTACAAGTCAAG
>JAJOOO010004256.1:0-44369 GCA_029582685.1 Solanum piurae | reverse complement strand
TGGAACAATGGTGAAGGCATATCTCCGGTATGAGCCGGCGGTGAATTTTGGTGTGATAGTTTCCGGTGAATCGAATATTGCTTATGATAGCTCCGGTAAACACTTGTTGGCGCCGGTGTTGGAGAAAATCTGTATATGGCATGTGAGACAAGGTGTTTGTAGTAGAACATTAGTTCCTACACCTTCATCGAGCTCGAAAGGCCATTCTCTTGCCGTTACATCAATTACTTCCTCATCTTCTTCATCACACGTAAATCTTCTTTTACTTTTCTATTTTTTTTATCCTGTGCTAATGTTAAAAAAAATTAGAGTTGGAGTTGCGTTTGATTATGATTATACTTTTTGCGATGACCAATTTGATTAATTTACTTCAAACATACCATCAAAGAATAGTATAGATAGTCACCTAACATTATTAGATCCCATATACGAGCTACTACATATTATTATAAATATATATATTTTTACTTTATTTGAAATTTTTGACTTTTTGAAGTTGGAGCGGAAGATGAGTTGTGTTTGGTTATAGTTTTAGCAAATGATATTTGATTGTTTGCATGAAATTTTTATAGTGAAAAAAGTGGAAAATTTTCATGGCCTGGATCGTATCAGGTCCCTGGTTAACCACTTCTTTGTCCTTCAGAACTTCAGCCAGTGTTTAGGGAATCGTGAAATGGAAAAAAGCGACAAGACGCTCGTTTCATTGAAGTGAATCGCAATTTAAAAGAAAATGGACCAAAATAAATAGAGACTATATATAAGCATATGTTCAAATTAAAAACTAATACTCAGTAGATATACAAAATCCTCTTAATATTTAAGAAAACTAATCATGTGAATAAGAAAATCAATCAACAAAAGCATAGGAAAATAGTAAAAACAGAGTTGTTTCTTAATATATTTGTTTCTTATAGTGGTTTTAGTAGTGATAAATTAGACTTAATTGTAGATAGCAAGTGGTTATGTTGAAGGAAGCATTAGAATCTGGAATTTCGAGAAAGGAATATGTGAAACCACACTGAATGGACATAAAGGGGTTGTGACGACCCTTCGTTACAATAAGCTTGGATCATTACTAGCATCAGGAAGCAAAGATAATGACGTTATTTTATAGGATGTGGTGGGTGAGACTGGCCTGTTTCGTCTTCGGGGACATTGTGATCAGGTTCATACTATCTTCAAACTAGCCATAACGTACTTTCATTTCTCACTTCATCATGTTTTACTTTTGAATTTCTAATTTTGTTCCATTGTCATCTATGTTGCAGGTTACTGATGTTGTTTTCTTAGGTTCTGGCAAAAATCTGGTGACGGCATCTAAGAATAAGTTTTTTAGGGCATGGGATCTTGATACTCAACATTGGATGCAGATTATAAGTGGCGATCATACCGAAATATGGTCCATAGATATTGACCCTGAGGAAAGATATTTGGTCACCGGTTCTGCTGATCCTGAACTTCGTTTTTACATTATAAAACATGATTTAGCTGATGGATAATTGATTGCTAACAAAAGAGAAACAGATGTAAATAAGGACTTGCCTCCTGAAAACAAATGGGAAGTACTTAAGTCATTTGGTGAACTTCAGCATCAAAGCAAGGATAGAGTTGCAACATTGAGGTTTAACAAGTCGGGAAGCTTGCTGGCTAGTCAAGGTGCAGGGAAGACAATGGAAATATTCCGTGTGCTGGATGAGTCTGAATCTAAACGCAAAGCAAAAAGAAGTGTAACATCTCGCAACTAGAAAGTACTAGAAGGAAGTTTAAAATCTGGAAATAGTTATTTTTGGGAAGAATTTAAAAATCTGGAAATTTGGTAAAGGTGTTTAAAGTGAGTTTTTGGTCAACTTCAAACGACCATAATTCCTAGCTCAGGATGAGTTAGGTGTTATTCCAGTTATGGTTGGAAATCCATTGGAATGATCTTTTCAACACCGCCAAGTTTGCGTGATTCCGAGTTCATTTGAGTAAGTTATTCCCTTCGGAAGTTGGTTGTTCAAATAAGGAAATGTCCAATCCGGATTTTTAAGGGGTATTTTAGTCTTTTCCTTGCCCTATTATTTTAATCCATTTTTAGGAGTTTAATATGGGTCAAGTAAGATTTTAGTCAGTTTTAGAAAAGTCAATTTCACGCTAGGGCTTGGAGAAAAGAGAAAGGAGAAGGGGAAGCAAGAACGTTCAAGATTCGTCGAGATTAGCTTGTGGTTTTCTTCGGGGGTGATCCCTACAAGGTATGTGAGATCACATAGAGTTGAGTTAGTTCACCCACGTGCCAAGCATGCTTAATTCAACGAATTTTTCATCCTAAAAAGATTGAGACTTTGATGTTCTTGATAGTTGTTCTTGAATTGATTTCGTTCTTGAATATGAGTTGGGATTAAGGAGTTTCATGATGTGAAAGTGTTGTTTCCTTGAGTTGTTTGGGTTAGACTTTGTGTATATGATTTGGGTACATAAAACTAAAGTGAATTTGAGAAAAGAAATCGATTTAAAAGATTTAACATCAGAAAATGAGGTCAAAAATTCGTCAAATCGCGTCTGTGGGAAGGCTGGCGTGGCGCGCCCCCATAGTGCCAGGCAGGCTGGGGCAGCGCGCTAGATTTGATCCCCAGAAAGTTAGGGCTGGCGCGGCACGCCCGGGATGCGCCCAAATCGTCGTTTTTCACCAGTTTTCGTCCTTTAGCCTATTTAAGTCCTTCTAAAGTGTACTAACACTTTCCATTGATTCTAACTACTCTAAATGACTTCTAAACATTTAGAAATCATCCAGAAACAGAATCATAACCTTGAATCCATAAATTCAAATTCAAGGAGAGTCAAGAGCCAAGTCTAGGAAGTTCTCAGAGTCTTTTCAAGAAGTCTTTTGCAAATGCTTTTAACCTTGTTTTAAGACTTAAAGTTCAAGTTAAGTAAAGAATATAGATTGAAGTTCATTTCTTCAAAACGTATATGGGAACTATATTCCCAAAGAGATTTAAATTTTTTTTCACATTTAAATCAGAACGGAAATTGAGATTTTCAAAGAGCCTTCGGGCTAGTTTTCAGAAAAGAGTAATCGCTTTCTAAATGAAGCAAGAGGGGAAACTTTGATTTCCAAGATAGCCTTTGAGCTAAGTTTTTTAGCACTAATCTCAAATCACAGAAAAAGTATGTTTTTATACATAAGAGCTTATATTATATTTTTGGGAGTAGTATTGAGCACCGATATGGGGGAGAGTTCAGACAACTCACAGCCCCCATAAATCATGTAGCCGTCATGGGTAGAAAATGGTCATACTTTTTAGATGAATCCCTTTCGCATAAACTAGTGGATCCACTTAGTAGTTCAGGTCTTATGCCCTTAGCAAAGTATAGGATGCGCATGAAGCGTGAGAGAGATCGTTGTATCATCACAATAGCTCTTATGTGATGGTTGTCGGTTAGAGAAACTCCCACAACAGTACTTTGTATTTTTTATATACATCCGTTGATTTGTATTTTTACATACATCTCAGAGTTATTTGTATCTTTGCATACACACAGAGTTGACATCATGTTTTAAACTGCTTTATATTGAAATGAGTTCAATTATGTTGAGTTGAGTTGAGCCAAGTAAGTTCTTCAGTTCCTTTCAGATTCTTTTCAAGCCTATATTGTGTTTAGCATTCCAACTAGCATACTCGTACATTCAATATATTGATGTCAATTGGCTTGCATCGTATTATGATGCAGACGCAAGTAACTAGGATCGGCATCCAGCGCATCGTTGATCCAGTGAGAAGTTCAGAGTATGTTGGTGAGCCTCTTTGCATTCCGAAGGACTCCTTTTTATTATTTTCAATTTAGTATTAGTTCATTAGGATGTCGTGGGCCTGTCTCGACATCCATCTCAGTTGTTTAGAGGCTTCATAGACAGACAATCAGTTAGTTAATTCAGTTGTCTTTACTTTTCGTTTCATATGTTAAAGACTTGAGTTTGCCTTAATGGCCAGTTGAGTGTTCCTTTATGATATTCTAGTTTCTTCATAAATGTTTAGGTGATGAGTTAAGTCTTCCGCTGAGTAAGTAAGCCAGGTCAATGGTTCGCTTGGGACCAGCAATGGTCTTCGAGTGCCAGTCCCGCCAATGGTGTAGGATCGGGCGTGATAAAAAGAATTAGTAGAAAAAAGAAGCAAGCTGCCAAAGAAGGTCGTGAGGCAACGGAGAAAGGAGAGACGAATATTGGAGCTGAAGGAGGCATCAATCTTGTTGTTAGATTCCCGGATATCTTCAAGCTTCATCAGATCCTACGGGCTGGAAAGAAGATCTCCTCAATTTCTTTCTCCCCAATTACTCCAAAGAATTCACTGGCTACCTTAGCTTTGTCTTTGAACAATAGTGTATTGGAATTTCATGCTATAAAAAACAGCTCAACTACTAAATTAAGTGTTATTGAGCTTCAAGGGCATCGCGCTAATGTCAGAAGTGTTACTCTCAGCTCAGATAACACTCTTTTGATGTCGACTAGTCACAATGCAATTAAAATATGGAACCCTACAACTAGTTCTTGCCTCCGCACAATTGATTCAGGATATGGTCTCTGTGGACTATTTGTTCCGGGCAACAAGTATGTTGTCGTTGGTACAAATGGCGGTACGTCAGAAATTATTGACATTAGAAGTGGTACTTATGTGGAAGTAGTGGAAGCCCATGGTGGTGGTGTTCATTCAATTGCTTTAACTCCAGATGGGACAGGTTTTCTCACTGGCAGTGTAGATCACACCGTTAAATTCTGGGAATTTCAACTGGTGCGCAAAAGGCTGGTGAAGTGCGTAATCTTACTTTCTCTATCTAAATTACTCTACACCTCCATCTTTCTTAACAGTGTAGGACTGTTATCTGCGCTTCAATTCCAAATGTTGGGATTTCATGTTGTTGGATGGTTTAGGTGAGGGATCCTTGGATTCCAATGAAAAAAATTATTTACACTTAACAACATATACTAATATAATTGCTCAACATCTATAATGGTGCTCTTATACTTATTAAAAAGGGGGCTATAATAGCGCTTTTAAACAAATCAAATAGTAGCATAGAATAACTGATTGTTGTACGTAATTCTATGGAAATGATCAGCATACTGAGGTTTTCATCTAAGTAGGCATTTATCTAATATAAAGATGTTAAATTTTGCAAACACATTCTTGTTTTTTGACATGCACTAGTTTCTGCTTGGATAAAAGAACCTTTATTCCTACTGGTGAATAATGACGGGCTCTATTTATCGACATACATGGGTATAAGCATTTAACTGCATCTCCTGTAAGGAGCTTAAAAATGAATGATGATGTTCTAGTCGTAGCTGCGAGCCCTGATGGTAAATATGTTGTTGTTGCTTTGTCGGATAACATAGTAAAGGTAACAGTCTAACTTATTTGAATTGTCTATGTTTTGATTTCTGAAGTACAACTTTAAATTTAGAAATTCTCATCTCTTGGCTCCTTTTTTTGGAGTTTGTTATATACAAGTTGTTGCCTTTTCAAAAAAAAAGAGATGGTGGATGGAAAAATTATATGGTATTTATATTTTGAGAAACAAATGTTGTTTGCCCTATCAGTTTTTAAGCCTTTGAAATTGCATTTTTCATTGTTACACTTAATAATTTCCCAATATTTTAGTGTTACTTTCCTCTGATATGGATCTTGTAGCGAGACGTTGCAAGATGAAATCATATGTCTTCTTCTTACAATCTATGGTGTTGGTTCATTAAGAAAGACATGCTATCTCTTGAGTTCCAAGTACTCAAAAATCTTAGGGTCCTTAGTAAAAATCAACCTGCTGCCTAAAATATATTATTGACAAGCTTAGACCCATTTAAACATCCTGGAAAAGGTTCAAGACTGAGACAAGATCCTCAAATCAGCTACCAAATTTTATGTCTTGCTTGAATTCTAGATTGATTTCATTTCACTGTTAAAACTTTTAAATTGGTTTGTTTTTCTGTTGCATCATTGTTTTTTGTAGTTTAGTGAATACTCTTTTTTTTGTTTGATCATATTTGGACCGAATAGTTATGATGTCCATATATTTTCAGGTCTTCTATATGGATTCACTCAAGTTCTTTCTTTCGCTCTACGGTCATAAACTTCCTGTATTCTGTATGGATATTTCTTCAGATAGGGATCTGCATGTAACTGGCTCCGCGAACAAAAATGTGAAAATTTGGGGTCTAGTTTTCGGGGATATTCATAAGTCACTTTTTGCACATGCTGACAGGTGCTTTGATTACATCATTAACTATTCTAGTGTACAACTAGGTAAAAATTTGTAATTAACAAATGCTGATATTCTGTTTTTATGGCAGTGTTATGGGAGTTAAGTTTGTGCGCAACAGCCAACACCCATTACTTTTTTACTGTGGGAAAAGATTGTCTGGTGAAGTACTGGGATGTTGTTGGAATGTATGCGTCCACGACTATCGATGGGACCAGGTCCTCAACACAGTTACATTATCAGACAGTAAAATAAATACTAAAATTAAGATTGCACAAACAACTTTACGTGGAAACCTCCTTTCAAACTGCTTTCACTAATCTTCTCCAAGCAAAAGTAAAAATCAGTTTACAAAATGAGATTAGCTTGCTAATCTCCACACTAAGAAATACATCATATCACTTAGCTGAGCCAGAGCAGATACAACACTGCCCACTATACTAACCCTCACTGATTAATATAAATTTTTCTAAGCGGATACCACACCGCCCACTAAACCACCACCCTATGGACGATTTAGATTTTGACTAAGCAACAACAATGTTGCCCACTAAATCATCTAAATCTAGATGACTTAAACTTTTAGAAACCGAAAACAAGATCTGAATCCTTTATAGATTAGGATCAGATTTACAATGTAAGCACATGAGACACAAAGCTCTAAGTACAACAAAGACTCTTCTTCGCTCTATCAGGTCCCTTTGTTGAGTTGAGCAATGTTCTTCCTTGAAGATGGCCTTCTTTTCAAGCTTATGAATTTTGAGAGAAAATTCAAATTTAGTTTGCCAAATCTTGAGTTTATGTTTTGTTGGAAGAGAATATATCAAAATGAACATAAACTCCTTGGGACCGCCTATTGGCTGAGAGCCTGCTGTTTAGAAAAGCTGTGCATCTACCACATCAGAGGTTGCAGCTTTTATGACAGCTATCTTGTCACTTTATCATATCGCAGTGCAGGGACCAGGTCCCTTGCAAACTTTTCTTAGTAAGTTCTTGAGAATACGTGATGACTTTCTCCTTTTGAATGAATGAATTAGTTTGTTGTTTTTCCTTGGATATATTTAAACATGAAGAGTTATTATCCAATGAACAAGCAACCTCGTCGCTTCTGATTGGTGGAGTACTCTGCAGCTTCACCAACTTTCTGACGCAGATAGCTTTCCAGTTGTACAACACTTTGACCATCAGACGAGTATTTATACTCTGCAGAGGACCAGGTCCCTGCACTTTTGAGGAGATCATTAAAACATCAAAGAACATAACAGATGCAGACAAGTTTGAGTTGCTTTTAACCCTTAAAGGTCACCGTGCTGAAGTTTGGTGTCTTGCGATTAGCAATCGTGGGGATTTTCTTGTAACATGATCACATAATCGTTCCATACGACGTTGGGATCATACTGATGAAGCTCTTTTTATTGAGGTATTATATTCTGCATCAGTTTAGACAGTAAAACAAATAATTTATTAAGTTGCTATTTGGAATTGCAGGAAGAGAAAGAAAAGAGATTGGAAGATGTCTTAATCTACTCTTCTTAAAGGGTGTGAGACACCTCATAAATTAACTTAATATGAAATGGAGGGAGTATTATATTAAGGTTTTTTTAAATGAGGCCAACGGATATTTGAGTTAATATGACAGTGGGTTAATTGTCTTTATGACATTAATCAAATATTGATTGTGCCTCATTGGCACAAATTTGAAGAATATATGGTAATTAAGTCTATAGCCTTTATGACATTTATATTATATATTGAATGTGCATTGTATGCACGGATTGAGTCTATTACATATGTATCTATATATAGTGTTTTGGGTGCTTGAAAAAGAAGTGTGAAAAAGAAAAGCAAGTAAAGCTTTTCTTTCATTTTTTTTGTTGGTAAACTGTGAAAAAATTATCATAGACAGAACAATGTGTGCATACTCCAAGGAATCATAACCTAAATGTTATTCATCCCGAACCTCAAAACGAGTAAGCACACAAAACAACAACTTTCTGAACTAAACTACTACACTTCATAGCTTTTGTAGAGCCTTTAACTTGGTCGATCCTTTCAATTATCTCATTCTTTATCTGTGCAACAAATATCGCTTTTTGTAGAGCCTTAAATTTGGTCGATCCTTGCAATTATCTCATTCTTTATCTGTGCAACAAATATCTCCGTGTTTACATTTGCTCTTGAGTTGTTTCCAATTCCTAACCCTCCATGTGTAAAGATCCTTGCCCTCAAAATAGTTTTTGTTAGCTCTTTCTTGAATTGTCTCCAATGTCTCTCTTTTATCCAATGTAAGCATGTCTAGTCCTTCTGTACTATGCATCCAAATCATCTTTTAAGCTCTTCGTGCACTCGCTTTGTCCATCTACATTAAAAAAATATATGCTAGTGGACTTTTCTTTGTTATCATCACACATATAACATGTTGTATCTTCCACCGAAATATGTAGCTTGTTCATTCTCTCTTTTGTTAACAATCTATTATGTCTTGTCAGCCATAGAATAAATAAATCTGTGTCGAGGTAGTAGACTAGTAGAATAAAGCTCCACACCAAATCAGATTCTTTTATTTACATATACATATACATATATATAATATTTGTTTCCAATGAATTAGTATCACGTGATAAGACAATATTTTTGAGGGTATATAGATTATAAGTGACCATCATAGTGAAATATGGTCTATAGATATTGAAAAGATATACGATCATTTGATTACTTGATCTTAAACTTTATTTTGATACTATAAAGCATGATTTTGTTGGACAATTTATTGCTAACAAAATAATGAGAGGTATTGAAGTTAATAAAATGTTTACCACGTGTTTTCAATATATTATCTTAGATGTTATCGTAAAAATATTATTTATTGCTACAAAGATTTTGAATAGTTTAGTTTAAAATTCTAAAATGTTTATGTTAAAAAAGTAGATGGTTTTTTTTTTATAAATAAATTTTGTATTTTATTTACGATATTTAATATAGTCGAAGAGAACAATCATAAAATTCACAATTAAATTTTTTCAAAGGCCCCAAAAATTAGGAACCTTACCCTTGAACCACCCCTTATATTATGGTTTAGATAATGGATAGTTTCAGTACTCGATACTAATTAGTAAGATGTTGTATTTTTAGATACAAAAATTAAATTATTAGAGATACAATCATACAATGCGAAACATTTTGAAATTAAGGTAGACATAAAACAAAAAAAAAGAGAAAGAAGATATAGAAGAAGTTGGATAGTAGACATGTTTGGTCATTATTTATTATTAACTTAACTACACTTATACTTTGATATTTGTACTTTTATATAGACATAATATATAAATGTGTTGTTTAATTTGGTCTCATTTCACATATATGCCCTACAACTTTGGATGAACACAAGTAGAACTTAAACTTGTATAAAGTTGACTAAGTAGACACACGAGTCCTATGTGGCATAATACACATGACACCACATATGACACAAATTGTCATGTAGGATGCCACATAAGACGTGTGCGTCTATTTGTTCAACTTTACACAAGTTTATGTGTCTACTTGTGTAAATCCAAAATTAAAAGATATAAACATAAGTTTAAAGCTAAATTAAAAGACGTATTTATGTATTATGGCTTTTGTATATGCCTTCACTGCTTAGTTCCATTTGTAGGAGAGTGGAGTAGCCATTTTGGTCATACAACTTTTACAAGTATAATTAAGTTGTGATATTAAATTTGTATATAATTTTATTATTAAGTTATAAAGGTTCATGGAGACCTAATTAACAATTGTTTCATTACACAAATCATATTGAATTGTTATCTTCATGAGAAGAGAAATTTGAATTTTAAATAGCAATTTGTAGTGTTTGAATGTAAATTGCATGTTAGTAATTGTGAAAAAAAAAACTTGTTCTCATATATTTTACGAAATTTCATGATTTTCAACTAGGCAATTTGTACGGTTATCTTAGATTTTTTTTTGCTATAAACAGTCACAATAAAATTTAATATTTAAACAAAAAATAATAGAGGTACATGTTTGTTTTAAATAAAAAGGGCACCTTATAAATATGATTAAAAAATGTTTCGAAAAGCAAAAAATATACAACATAACTTTAAAAGTTTTTCTTACTAAGAATTTAATGTAGCACATTGTGTTAGTAGTTTGTCATTGAGTCAATAATGTTAATTTCTTTATTTGTGCTTCTTTTTAATGTAGAAAGAAGTTAATCGACTTTAATCATTTTAAAAATAAAATAAATATTAAGAGTTTGATCGAATTTACATAGCATATACCTAACTATGATCTCACCATAAAATACATTATATTTCAATGAACGGTTAATACTTCAAATATTTTTTTAACTCTAATATTCTTTCACAACATTTGTGACTTTTGATTATATATCAACAAACAAATTATAATTTTAAATTGAAAAATGAAGTCATTTTTTACGTTTCGTTTTGAATTATTTTTTCTTGAGTCAATTAAGTCAAGAATTTTTTAAAAACAGTAAAATTTAACCCCAAGATAAAAATAAAGTTTTTTTAGATTCTAGCCTACTCATATCACACTAATTATATTATTATTATTATGATAAATTAAAAAATAACAAACAAAAATATCCACATTCAAATAAATTAAAAAATAACAAACAAAAATACATGCCGAACTTTCAACAACGTAACACCTGGCAATTTTTCTACAAAATTTTTGGTACAATCTGTTGCTTCGTTGGCATTGTACCTTTTTTTTTTCCTTCTATA
Source organism: Solanum piurae (assembly GCA_029582685.1). Taxonomy (NCBI): domain Eukaryota; kingdom Viridiplantae; phylum Streptophyta; class Magnoliopsida; order Solanales; family Solanaceae; genus Solanum; species Solanum piurae. The sequence continues at coordinate 33,384 of JAJOOO010004256.1, read as the reverse complement.
ACTCTCTTTTTGGGGATTTTTTCCCTCTGTTTTGGTGATCTCTGTTATCCCCATCCTAAATTCATGGCGTCTTCCAGCTCCGGCAACTCTGTTCCTGCCGCCGGTAACCCCTTTTTCAGAATTCTTTTCTTTTTGAGATTTGATTAACTTGTTTTTACTTTTGGGTTGTTGGGGTTGTGTTATATAGAGGCAATTCAAGTTAAAAATTCAATCTTTTTGGTTTTGGATTGGTTTATTTGTTCTTTTGGGTTGTTGGAGTTGTGCTATATAGAGAGGCAGTTCAAGTTAAAAAATTCAATTTGTTCTTTTGGGTTGATGGGGTTGTGCTATATAGAGGCAGTTCAAGTTAAAGATTCAATCTTTTTGGTTTGGATTAAGCTATTTGTTCTTTTGGGTTGATGGGGTTGTGCTATATAGAGGCAGTTCAAGTTAAAAATTCAATCTTTTTGGTTTTGGATGAGTTTATTTGTTCTTTTGGGTTGTTGGGGTTGTGCTATATAGAGGTAGTTCAAGTTAAAGATTCAATTTGTTGCCTATTGTGTTTCCATTATCGCACTATTTTGCTACTGATATTGTTTCTTTCTTGTAGACATTGCACTTCTTTTCTTATTAATGGCTATGCTTTATTCATTGTTTTCTTCTTCTTTTACTTTGGTTTGATGCACTTGAGCCGAGGGTATTTCGGAAACAACCTCTCTACCTACGAGGTAGTGGTAAGGTGCATAAACTCTACCCTCTTCCGACTCCACTTAGTTGGATTTCACGGGGTATGTTGTTGTTGTTGTAGTAGTAGTAATAATTTATTTGTTCGTTTGGGTTGATGGGGTTGTGCTATATAGAGGCAATTCAAGTTAAAGATTCCATCTTTTTGGTTTTGGATTGATTTATTTGTTCTTTTGGGTTGTTGGGGTTGTGCTATGTAGACTGTAGAGGCAGTTCAAGTTAAAAGTTCAATCTTTTTGGTTTTGGATTAATTTATTTGTTCTTTTGGGTTGTCGGGGTTGTGCTATATAGAGGCAGTTCAAGTTCTGGTGTCTTCATTGGCGGATGATTCACTTATTGTACGAGAAGCATCAATGGCTGCTCTGAAGGAGATAACCTTCTTGTATGTACATTTCCTAATTATATGTTTCCAAGTCTTTTTTCTTTTCTTTTCTGGGTCACATTGAATTTATTGTATTTTTTTTCTTTCAGAAATCCACTTCTGGTTCTTGATTGTTGCCTAACAGTATCAAGAGGTGGAAGACGGGTACTGTTTGTTCATTACTTACATTTTTATATTGTATGTGAACAATTGGGTAGAGTGTAGTGTTCTTAATTTGGGATTTTATGGATTTCAGAGGTTTGGGAATATAGCTGGTTTGTTTCAAGTGATGTCAGTGGCAATTCAGGCTTTGGATAAAGGAGATGTTGATCATAATTATCTGGCGAAGTTGGCCAAAATTGCCACTTCTGAGGTGATCTCAACCAAGGTAAAGGACACTCAATTATATGAGTCCCTCTGTTTTAATTTGTTTGTATTACTTCTCTTCCTTTTTAGTCCGTTTCAAAAGGATGCCTTTTTCCCTTTTTGTCAGCTCTTTAATTCCAATTTTCCAAGCAGCATCGGTTAGAATACATGATTAAAGTATATTTTGGTACATTTCACATATCTTTAATTCTTTAATTTAAGACCACAAGATTCAAAAGTCCTTTTTATTTTCTTAAACTCCATGTCAAGTCAAACCAGCCAAACAAATTGAGAAGTGGAGGGAGTACTAAAATTTATGCTACAATTTGATTTACCAGTTCAGGAAGGAGCTACGTCACCATGCTCCATAACCAAATGTGGATGTGGATCCATCATTTGTTTTTGTGACATGGGTGCAAAAGTAGCATATCTATGTATTTTTGAAATATTTTCGACTATTTATATAGAGGTTGAGGAGAAAGCAGGGGCAGTGGACGGACAGTGGAGGGTGCCAGAATTTTCACTAAGGGTTCAAATATATAAAGAAATAAACACACAAAGATGCCAAGGGGATTCAACATCTACTATATATACATAAAAAATAATTTGAACCATGCATACGTAGTGTAGTTTTTCTCCAAAGGGGATTCAGATGAACCCTCTTGCCTTTACCTGGCTCGGCCCATGGCAGTGGGTTTGGATGAACTTGCTGTTGGACCCCTGCATCTATTTGTCATGAACTAGGAATCAACATGTAGCAGTTTAGAGTTTCGATTTGATGTCTTTGGTATAGATTGCTTATTTTTTATATCCTCAAGTTATAATGTCTCATTATTGGAATATCAAATGTAATGTTTTGCACACCGGTTCTTCTCTCTTGTTCGTTCCCAAGGATTGGCTGAACTTGTAATGATCATAATTACTAGTTTCCTGATTCCTTGTTGTGGATTTATCGGTTTTATCCACCATGATTCTGATTGGTGTTGGAGTCAGTTCTCTGTCCATGTTGTTTGGTGTGGTAGTTGTACTTTGTTTTTTGTATACAAGGTGTCAAATTTACTTCTTTCATGTCCCGTGCAATGCTGGTAATATTCATATTACTCTAACAGTTAGTTCGATCTCATGATAGGAACTTAACGCTGACTGGCAAAGAGCTGCAGCTGGTGTACTTGTATCAATTGGTTCACATATGCCGGATCTGGTGAGTGTTTTTTTCTCTTTTTCTTCTTATGAAAATAATTTTGTAGCTGAGGGAATGTTATCTGTGCTTTCTAGTTCCTATCTTCTTTTGTTTCCTTATGCAATGGATTTTTGAAGAGGGAATGTAATCTTATGAACATGTATTTTATTATTCATGTTTCTTATTTCTATGACTCACTAGTATCTGTCAAAGTCATATTTTGAGAAATTAAGTGCCTTGTGGTAGAGTACTAGAGCTGATTTTGTCATAGCTTGCCAGCAGTAAGCCGAGGAATTTTCAGTCTAACTACTAAAAGGTGCTGTGGAACTCTTCAATTATTCAATGCTTTTCATATTAGCTCTGTTGCATTTGTGCATCAGCTCATTTAAAAATTTAAAGTGTTAAAAGAGAGGTTTTATCAGATTCTTTTTAGATCTGCAACTTAGCACGTCATTTTCCTACCTGGTTCTTTGTCTTGAGCCAAACGTGTGAAAATATGTGCTGACGGATGGTGGTGAAACTCGAACTTAGTACCTCTATGCAATCTAATACACGGAGAGTCGTGAAACCACTTCATCTAGGTTTAAATTGTTAGCGATGGGGAACTTTTATTTATTTATCTATTTTTGCAACATGATAGGGTGTCTGATTGGGTATAAACCGGCATACATGAGATTATAGAATGTATATTTCCTTAAGGTTTTGGTAGGATGTTTTGGAAGAGAGTTTGGAAGGGAATTAGTTGGTTGTGGGATGAATTTCTGCAACATACTAAATTAGAGGTTGGAAATGGGACTGGATAATGTTTTAGACCGATTTTTGGATTGGAGAAGAAAGCTTATTTTGAAGGGAATTGAAGTCATTTTTCTAGAGTTAAGAAATTGTTTGTGTAACTTACATTTTTGGTGTAAAAGTAGCACAATAGAGCGTATGGATCAACATCAGGATTTCTTGTAATCAGAGGCGAATCTAGGATTTTTCGAATATGGGTGCACCAAGTAAAATGGATTGAAGTGAGAATTGATCCTTAATCCTCAAGGTCAAAAGCTCAACATTTAACCATGTGGACCATTTAGACTTCTTGTAGTACGGGTGCCAGAATATAATATTATACAAAATCTTAAAAAATATATATATAAAATATCTAATTTTACGAAGAGACCACGGGTGCCGGTGCCCTATTTTTTGGCTCTAAATTCGCCACTGCTTGTAATTGCTGGGAGAAAACATGTAACTTATTTTGATTCGGAGATTGGTTAGTCATGAACTATTTATGTACCAGCTTGGTACTTTATTAATATAACTTTTACCTGATGTTCAACTTCATTCACAAGCTCGAGTGACATATCTGGATCTATGGTGTTGTAATTTACCCCCTATATAAAGAAAATGGATCTCACTATTATAGTTGGATGGAAATAGGGATGGGATGAACCATTCTAAATGAAAATGAGCAGAAGTGTATAACTTGGACAGCTACAGGCATTCCATGAACCTCTTTAGCATTTTGGGACTCAGTTGGATCATGCCCAGGCCGACTCTTGATTTACTACACTGCTGGTACAAAATAGGGCTGGGGAAAGTCTCTTTCAAAGTTTGGAATTATATTCCTGCAACTATATGGTGGTCCACATGGAATGGAAGTAGTGCAAGAATTTTTGAGGATAGAAAAGAATCCGTTATTATAGTAAAATACTGATATATCTCCTTAATTTCCTTTTGGGGCAACATGGCTTCAGTTAATGATGTAGAAGTCATAATAAAAAATAAACTAAAATGATATTGAAGCCATGGCCGATTCAACATGTGAAGTAGCTGCTCTGTATTTACTGTCCAGCAATAGTGTTAATGCTGGAAATCAACAATATGCTCTTTACTTGATTAGAAAACCAGCAGTGGAAGTTGGTTTGTGCTGATAAGTAGCTGATGACTATTGCTGTAGCGACTCCACAAAAAAGTGGCTTTATTTGACAGTTGAACTAGTTTGCTCTTAAAGTGATATCATGGGTTGATTTTGACTAGATGTAACAAATGGGGAGGCTGTGACCACACTAAAAATTCATTAGCAAAACTGTTTTTCAATTTTCACACATCTCATACAGTCTGAAGTTCCTAGAACTATCATCGTCGTTAGTACATTGGAGTTTTGCATGCTTGTTCCTTTATGGTCTTTAGAATATTGAACACCTTTACAATCGATGAGACCATATGAAATTCTTTTCCAGCTGGTGCATTATGAAATTCCTTTCTAGCTGGCCTTGGCAATCAATCATAGTTTGTACATTCTATCGTACTTCTAAATGTTTATCTCAGAGAAAATGCTTCTTTTCCTTGTTAAACTTACTCGTCTCACCCAGAGAAGTACAAAAAACCAGACCGTTACCTTCTTTTGTGCTATGTTTACTTTTGTGGCACAGTTTTCTGACAAATAATTGTATGTCTCCACTTTTTCTTTCTTCTTGTTTTTTGATATTCTGAACTTTTTTTGTTCTAGTTTAATTCTTCAATTGTCTGTGGCAGATGATGGAAGAAATATTCCTCCATCTTTCAGGGTCAAATTCAGCTCTTCCAGCCATGGTTCAAATTCTTGCAGATTTTGCATCATCTGATGGTTAGTTTTTGATTTGTTTGCAAATACTTTGTGGGTCACTCTAACATTATGATCCAAGTCACTTATCTGATCTACATCTATGATATTTGAAGCTTTGCAGTTTACTCCTCACCTAAAGGGCGTACTGGCACGAGTGGTGCCCATTCTTGGAAATGTGAGGGACATCCACCGGCCAATTTTTGCAAATGGTAATAGACCCCAAAACTTTTTATGCTCCAACATTTCAAGAAAAACTTTCTCTTGCTTTAAATTAGCATGTCATTCTCCTAACAGAAGAAGTAGGAGCATTTGCTATAGGAAGCTGTGACTTCTGAATTTTCCAGTCGGTTAGAATCTTGTATTATTGTCATAGAAACTGGTAAAATTTGCTTGCTTGGTTGGTGATTCCTGAAGAGATGTAACAGTCTGGGCTGATGAGGGTACTGGGGGAGGGAGAAAGAGTTGTCTTTTCTCTAATTTTTTTCTGACTACGTTCTCCTAATTGCAATTGTCTGAGATTCTGATACCTATGATATAACACCTATGTGCTTTGAGGAGGTGAAGCCTATGAAGGGGTGAGACAATAGGGAATAGCAACGGGGAAAGGGCATCAAACTGGAGTTTAAGATGGCTCTTGATGAAGGAAGGCTAGTTGCAAAAGGGGATAACAACTATCCCTTTAATCTGTTGGCACATACAACTTATGAGCTATCAAGGGGATCAAGGAGTTCTTTTTGGTTTCTTTTGATTTTAGTAAGAGGAGACTACCAAACTTTGGAGGGCGCCAGCGAGGAAAATCTATAGAAAATTGTTCTCTTGTAGGAATAAGTGACATGTGAAGCTAACATTGAGGAGAGTGTTTATCTGGGAATTGCTCTGTTCAAGGATGTTCTTTACTGTTTAACGACCCACTATGACGCCTTCCGCTAAAACAATTTGCACAAGCATCATAGTATCCCTCTCCCGCTATAGCGCCACCTTGGTTACTATAGCGGGAGTGCGAAAGTACTGTAGTCTCTCAGCTGCTCCAAGACCAGATTTTTCTTTTTGCGTGCACTCCTAAGATGATTCTATGGTTTCCTAATCCATGCTTCTGAATATGCAGGTTAAGAATGGATAGAATTGAGGGCCCAGACTACCCATACGAGAGATTTCTTGTTGCGAGCCATGAGCGGTACACAGAGATGTGGCGGATATGCTTCTGTTTGGAGAGTGCTCTTAAGATGAGGGGAGTGTCTGAATAGGCTCCCGCCTTCTACAATCGGATTCAAAAGTTCGATTGGGTCTCCTGGTGATAACTCTTCCTTTTCCACAACGCAGGTGGGTGTTGGAGTTCTATGCTCATTTGCCTATGGTCCTATGGGATTCCCCCAACCCTACCATCTGCATCCAAGGGGTGGACATCCATGTGGATGCCCAGTTCGTAAATTTAGCACTGAGAGTGCTGAAGGTTCCTCATGATCCCTACAAGGCAAACTGAGAGAGACGGACTTGACATGGTTATGGAATACACTGGTGGAAGAGAAATACTGGGAAGAGGTCAATTGGTTCACTACATATAGCCTAACCAGCCACTACTATTCGCCTGATGCCCGGAGGTGGTTGATATTGGTTGGTCGGAGAATTTTCCCATCGGATAACGTTATTGATGTGACCTATCCCCGAGCCGTGGTGGTAGCCTGCGTCATAGCTGTGATTCCGGTGAATGTGGGGGAGTAAATTGTGGCAGAGAGGAAAGATTTCTACCGTGGCAGCAAGAAGTCTCCCTTCCTTCATGGTTTAGTGTCTTACTATGCAGGCAAGCAGGGGTTCCCTTAGATGACACGGACTATGAGGTTGAGCATGACGACACGTTCAACCCCTTACTGGTGAGGAAGGAGCCTTTCCGAGCACCTAAGAAGAGGAAGATGGACGAGGCGGGAAGCCTTCCTCTTCTTAGGCGCTCAGGAAGGCTCCTTTCTCACCAGTAAGGGGTTGAACGCGCCGTCATTCTCCACCTCATAGTCCGTGTCATCTAAGGGCACCCCTACTTGCCTGCATAGTACAGACACTAGGCCAGGAAGGAAGGGGGACTTCTTGGTGCCGTGGTATAAATCCTTCCACATTGCCACGATCTGCTCACCCATATTCACTGAGATCCCAGCTATGATGTAGGCTACCACCACGGCTCGGGGATAGGTCACATCGGTGAGGTTACTCAATGGGCGAATCCTCTGGCCAATCAGTGTTAACCACCTCCGGGTGTCGGGTGAATAGTAGTGGCTGGTAAGGCCCTTTGTAGTGAACCAGTTGACCTCTTCCCAGTATTCTCTTCCACCAGTGTATTCCGCAGCCATGTCATGTCAGTCTCCCTCAACTTGGCTGTGTGGGGCTCATGAGGAATCTCCGACACTCCCAACACTAATTCATAGACCGGGCATCCACAGGGATGTCCACACCTTGGATGTAGATGGTAGAGTTGGGGGAATCCCATAGGACCATAGACAGATGAGCGTAGAACTCCATAGCCAGATGAGCGTAGAACTCCAACGCCCACCCGCGCTGTGAAAGAAGAGGAGTTACCACCAAGGGACCGCAACCGAACTCTTGAATTCAGTTGTAGAAGGCGGGAGCCTATTCAGCCACTCCCCTCATCTTAAAATCCCTATCTAGACAGAAGCCCATCTGCCACATCTCCTTGTACTGCTCATGGCTCGCAGCATTGATAAATCTCTCGTAAGGGTAGTCTGGGCCCTTAATTTTGTCATTATTAACTTGTATATTTGGAAGCATGAGTTAGGAAACCATAGAATCATCCTAGGAGTGCATGCAATAAGAAAAATCTGGTCTTGGAGCAGCTAGGAGGCTGCAATACTTTCGCATTTCCACTATAGTTGCCAGGGTGACGCTATAACGGGAGGGAAGGGGGGGGGGCTATGGCGCTTGTGCATACTGCTATAGTGGAAGGTGCCATAGCGGGCAGCACCCGCTGTAGAGAGATGCTAGGTCGCTATAGCGGCCTTCATCTTCCAGAACTCCAGGAGGTTGTCAATGGCGCCCCTTGGCCCAAAAATCTGTTTTCGACAAGTTTTTCTTCAGATCAGTGTTCCTTAAGTGCTCTCCTACTTGAATATGCAAAAATCTAGTCATTTCGAGTCCTAAATCACTCCCAAATCTAAGCTTTTCATCAAGAACAAGCCTTCAACTTCCCCCACCATTTCGGACCCGTTTTTGGCCCTATTTCCTGTGATCCTTACGCCCAGAATGTTGTAGTAGCGTTGTAAATGTAAGGGGAAACCCCATGCTTCGGGAATTTCGACAATCAAGCAATTATTTTAAAAAATCAACCCAAACCCTATTCTACTCTATTCAATTCGTAGCATGCAATTGTTTTTAAGCGTAAAATGAAGTAAGGAGAGTAGAGTACATGTTTTTACCTTAATTTCGACGCTTCTGGACGAGGTGGCTGGAAGGAATTTGAGAGAGGTTTAAGAGTTGGAAGAGGGAGAAATGGGCATGAAAACCCATTCCTCTCCTTATTGTTTCTGATCTGCGTCGAGCCACTATAGCGGCAATAGTGCCGCTATAGCGGGGTCCAGTACTATTTGCGGGGATTTTTTTTTTGTGAATTCGTGCATTCAAATTTCCTATTCCAGTATTCTTGGGTATGCGAGATGTGGTAGCATTGTATCACTTGTGTAGGGTGAGTACATTCTTGACTTGTCAAATCGTGCGGTAAACCTCGATAACCGGTTTGTCTTCTTTCCGTCCGGGGATGAATGAGGGGTAAATTGGTATCTATTGTAACGACCCGATCCGCCGTTACATTTACTCCACTTCTCTTCCATTTTAAAAATATATTTACTCATCAAGCAAGAGGAAAGTAATGGCACAGTGTTGTTGAAACCACCCCTAATTTCCTTCTGAATAAAAGCAATGAGCATTTTTCTTTTACACATTTGAAATTCTGGTAGAAGTGAACCTTCTATTCATTGCAAAGTTCATATCAGTGCACATGATTGGTAAAGAGGGATACAAATCACGAAGTCGTTTATTCATGAGAAAAGTTGTTCTAGTAATTTATGCAACACTTCATGCTCAAGTGTTCCCTTTGTTTTCATTGAAGGGACTTATGTTTTTATTTTTTCCAGCATTCAAATGTTGGTGCCAATCTTGCTGGCAGTGCAGTGTAGACTTCCCTCTGTCTTCAGTTGTAGATGCTGATATCATGTGAGACCAATTTGCTGCTTCTGTTTAGTTTTGATTTTCTTCCAAGGATTTTCTTTTAGTTGTTCATGGTGAATATGAGTGCGTCGACTGTGCAGGTCTTTCTTGAATTCTGCATTTGAACTATTATTGAGAGTTTGGGCAATTTCACGGGATCTGAAGGTATGCCTATTTTGTTCTTTTTAGAACGATTTTAAAATGTCATCTTTATATGTAAACTGTCTTCATCCATATTTTTGTTTTTTCATTTCTATTTTATTACAAGTCTACCTAAGTTTCCTCGTGAATGGTTATCAAGTTTGATGATCAACTTGCTTCCATTGTTGAGTACCTTTGACTGTGGTCCATTTCTTTTGTTTAAGGACAACTACATGCATTCTTTGCTGAATCTCCCATTAGATAGTTACATACACACGAGTTTAGAAACAATGTCCCCTGAATTTATCAAAAACCTCTGTGCTAACTTTTTGCAAGTACCAACCAAAAAAAATAATCAATAACAATATTACTTGAGTAAAAGTAAATATTGTCTCATAGTTCCACCTTTACTTTACAAATTGAAACATGGTAGCCCGTATGACATGAGTAATGTGTATTGAAGGGAGAAATGTAGTCTCAAAAGTCATCTCATTGAGGTATTGTAGCAGTTTTAGAAGGGAGAGAATGCTATGGAAGAGGGAAAGGAGGACCAATGTGAAAATTGCTTAGAAAGATTGGGGGAGAAGGGACAGTGGAGAGTTGTCAACCATGGAGAAGGGACAATGGAGAGTTGTCAACCATTGGAAGTTGTACATAAGAGAAACGGATAACAGAATGAGTCGGTTTCAATAACCTCAATGGAGGAGAGGACATACTGGAATGGAGCAAAGACAAGAATGGAAAGTTCTCTGTCACTCAGCATACAAGGAGCTGAATTCAGCAGTAGTGAAGGAAAAAGATTGGCCTTTGAAGATGATTTGGAAGCCTAAAATTCCTTACAAAGTTAACTGTTTCACATGGCTTTTGGCAAAAGAGGCAGTCTTGACACAGGAAAAGCTAAGTAAAAGGGGTCATCAATTATTCGCTGAGTGTTTTCTATGCGGGGAACAAACTGAGACAATCAACCATCTTTTTTTTGCATTGCAAGTGGACAGACCAACTATGGAGGATGTTTATATGCCTAAAAGGGATCAGATGGGTGAAACCTGGAAACATAGCGGGTGTCCTAAGATGCTGGAACAAGGATGGCATGGTAAGTAAGGAGGAGGAGAGATGGAAGATTGTCCCGGCTTGTATTTGGTGGTCAGTCTGGATTGAGAGGAACAAGAGGTGTTTTGAAGGAGTACAAAGCAGCTTACAGATTCTTAAGATGAATTGCTTAGGCCTATTTTATTTTTGGTGTGAGCAAAAACTATTAGCTCAAACAGAAGACATTTTTGATGTTTTAGATTTTTTTAAAATTTTTTTTGATGACAAGGGAAACCCGCAGCCGCTACCCTTTGGGTGCACACAGGGTAAAACCCTCGCTCCTATGCAATAGCTCACAAACCACATAGAAGAGGTAAACCGCACTAGGCAAGCCTGGTGCGACGAGCTCGACCCAGAAGGCAAACCCCTTGCTTTCGCTGGCAAGGGGTTTCGAACTTGAGACCTTTTTAGAATTTTTCTAAGGATAACTTGAACCACAAGATGTAAGTTGTAATACTTTTGTTGGGAACTATACCTGTTGGTGTAGTAAACCTGTGGATATATAGAAGTAATGATACCTTTCTCAAAAAAGAAAGAAAGAATGAGTCGGTGGATAAGCTCTTGTGTTCAGGTGATTCTTAGGGGTTTCCATAAGGGTTTTGAGGATAAAATCATAAAGTTGCTTACAAACATTAAGCATAGAGCTAGGAGAACAAATGTGGTGATGGTAAGAGGGAGGGTAAGAGAGAGTAGTTGGAAGAAAAAAGATAATGAGAACAATGTGGTGTATGAAATAAAAATAAAAAAGGAGAAAGAGGGAGAAATAGGGTGAAGTAAGGGGGAGAATGGGTGAAGGGGGTTGGTGCTAAGAATATAATTAAGTAAATAAAGTATGCTCTCTCTAACAACTTAATCTTTTAGATGAGACGGTTACACACTTCAACATGGTATCAGGGCAGACAAATGTCTTTGATCAAATCTCACCTCCACCCATTATCAAAAAGTGTTTGGCCATGAAAAATGGATCAGACTGGCACACGAGGGAGAGTGCTGAGAATATAATTAAGTAAATACAATTGTGCTCACGTGAGAGTGCTGAGAATATAATTAAGTAAAAACAATTGTGCTCTCTCTACCAACTTAAACCTTAAGATGAGATGGTCACAAAGTTCAACGATTGGGAAGGGAAAATACTTTATTCCTGGGTGTCAGGATCTTTTTTTGATAAGGTAACATAACAAGTTGACTTATGAGCCAGCCGATTTCACCTTGTGCGGTAGACGCACAGGACAAAGTTCAGAGGCCATGAAATATTGGAGGCAGCTTGCTTGATGTTAGTCTATGCTTTCATTTGTCCTTCCATTCCTTGCTTTTGTACAAGACTTAAGGTGAGGAAAATGTATTCTTGGAAAATATTTTTTAGAAAAATAAGTGTGTTTCTTACTTATTTTCTTGTGTTCGGTACTTAAGCGAAAAATATTATCCTAAAAGCATTTGTATATGATCTAGACAAATACTATGGGAGGTAAGGGTGAGAGTGGGAGGGTAGGGGTGTAGGGTGGTGGGGATGGGGGCTATGGGGGTGGGGTAAAGATGAAATGTATTGGAGGCTGGAGAGTACCCAATCGATGTGGAATGCCATTTGTGGAACTTGTTTTCCTACCAGTAGGGAGGTAATTTTCTCACTTTTAAGGAACTTGTTATTCTTAAGAAAATGTATCCCAAAATTTTTGACCAAACAAACATGGGAAAGTTGGAAAATGTTTTCCACCATACTGATCACAGCCTTGATGTAAGATCACATTCGAACTAGTTGATTTGATGATAGATAAGGGTGCTTTGAATCAGCACATAATATATAGATGCTTTCACCTATTAGTATGTTGAATAATTACACAACTTTTGTTTTCTTTCCATTCCATTACATCTATTGCTCATTTTGATAAGGCAAGGGGAGAGGAAGTTTTGTTTCCTGATATGCTATTTCTTCTCAGGTTCGCTTATCTTCTGTGGAAGCATTAGGGCAGATGGTTGGTCTTATTACTAGGACACAGCTGAAGGCAGCTTTGCCAAGACTTATTCCAACTATATTGGAACTGTAAGACATACACTGGACTGCTATGTTTCTAGAAAATACATAATTTCAAATGACATGAATACTTCTGATGTCAAATAACTAGCTCCTTGCTTGCTCTACTTTTTTTTTAAAAAAAACTTAGAAATGCTAGTGATACTCTTTCTGTGGGAGAAATTGTTTGTTGTGTCTGTTTGGGCATTATGCGCTCTGTAACAACGATAGCTTTTGATTTTCAGGTACAAGAGGGATCAAGATGATGTAGCCTTTGTGGCAACTTGTAGCCTCCATAATCTATTAAACGCCTCATTACTGTCGGAAAATGGTCCACCATTACTTGATTTTGAGGTAGGAAACACATGTATGCCCAGTAATTTTGTACGACTGCTCAATACTGTAGGATAACTTGCTATTCTGCTAATTCTTCTCCTATTACTTCTAATTTCTAGTGATTATTTGTTTTGTTTTGGAAAGAGAAATTGGAATCAGGTATTGATAGCATCTTGGTAAAGTCATTGTGACTGGTCATGATTAATAGTATTCCCTCACAACAAACAGTCACTATTTGGCGCTTTTCGTAATTTCGACTGTACTGCCTTAGTACTGTACAACAATAAAATCTTACTTTATAAAAAAAGAAAGAAAAAGACGGTCACTATTTGGACCATGATACACTGTCCAATTGTTTGCTTTGGCAGAACTTTCACTTTGTACCTCAGCAGCTGGTGACTTGTCATGACTTCAGTTCAGGTTGCCTCCTGTTACATCTCTTATTCCAATGGCATGTATCACCTAATTCTGATCCAATCTGGAAATTCCCCCTTTTCCCTTCTTTCTTGCATATAAAGGGTAGTCAAATTTGTTGAAAGAGTCATCCTTCAAATTCTGATGAACAAAGAGGCATTCCCTCATCATCACTAGTTTTCTGTTCAGTTCCAAACTCTCTCTTGAGAAACTTGGGTCAAAGCGGCAGTACCTAGATATTCATGTTATATCTGGATATATCAAAATAGTCATGGCCTTATTAAAAAGATCAAAATATATACGTTACTTTGAAGCATAGAGATATACTTGTGTTGTCAAACTGGATGATACCTAGCACTCTAATGGAAGCACTGAAGCTGGTCAGGAAGGAGGATAGACAAGCAGTGCAGGTTGATCTAGGAACACGTCTGCATGCATTTTTGATTGTTGTTTGGAAAACGATAATTAACATGCGTGCACTCTTAAATATAAGCATTTGTAGCTTTTTGCTGCAAAATGAATGATATACACAAGGTAACCATGTTACTCGGAACTCCTGAATTCCTTTAGAGGAACTTTAGGCCATGGTCCTACTATTGATGAATGATGATTGCTAAAATATGACTTGTCAAAAAATATAATGATGTTTGATATCCAAGTCAATGTGACTGCTTGTTAAACACCTTACTTATTCACACTTTAGGCCTTAAGCTCATCAAAGGGAACCTTGGAGGCAGGCTAGGCTTGAAATCCTAGAGGAGACAAAAACACGAATTGATTTCTTTCCATTTCCCTAAGCCTCGCGGCTAGAGTTATCCGTACCTGTGTTGGTGGGAGATAATAGGTACATGATGATAGTCGAGGTGCGTGCAAAATGGTCTGAACACCATCATTATACAAAATTAAAATTAAATTGAAGGAAGTCTTAAAGAAAAAGGCATAAGAATTCAGTCCAAGGAGTATGTCTTTGACAAAGTGCAGACAAATATTCTTTAGGGAAAATTAAGGTGAGTGACCATTCGGTCATCTAACTAACTCCTTTTAGCCTAACTATCAATTCCTTATCTAATTTAGCACAAGTGGCTATTAAATTAGTAATTAGCAATGCACTATCTTTTCTTTTAGAAAAGACATGCCCTCTTCTTTAAATAAATAAATTGGATTGTAAATTTTGATTGAAGCCCAAAAACGTTAATTATGTCTTCAACTTTCCCCCCTTTATATTTTTTTAACAAATGGGTTATGTGTTTTTATTTTCAACTTTGGATAATAGGTCTAAGTTGTGGGATAGTTGCCCATATTAATTTGTTCCCAACTTGAGCATGCATTAATAGATTTCTAAAATGACAATAAAAGTTCTAATTAAATACTCTATATTGTCTTACTTCCTCTTTCTCCCTGACATATATTCATCCTTTATTCAAATTCCCCAGAATAGTGTGAATTTATTGTTTAAACATAGTTATACACTGCTTATAGATGATTCTACAAAGCAAATACATCACTTATACATTGTATACGTAATGTATAATAAGGTATGAAGATGAATATGTAATGTATATATATAATGTATAAAAATGCATATACACTTTTATACATCATGTGCTACAGCTTAAATGAAAAATAAAAAAAATGAAAAGGGTTGTACGTAGTTCGGGGAAGAAATTAAAAGTTACATTGATAGAGATGTGACTTCATGAATTTCAATGTATGAACATAGATTGGCTAATTTAGATGTAAAAAGTTATTGGGCTGTAATCATTGTAAACTGTTTCTTTGGGTTATACACATATGGATAACTATCCCTATTCTTTATAGAGTCCTTACTCCTTTGACCAAACAATTTTGTTGAACCTACTCACTTTAGCAATGATAACTTGATGGTCTATTCTAGGTTCTTCTAGATATTATAATCTTACCTCAAATTGTATTTCTGTTGGGATGCCACTTGTAATTTTTTCCGATGACCAAAAATCTTTCTGGAGCCTACCCATTGGGCCAACTGCAGCCTTTGAAACTTGGGGATGATTGGCCCACCTCTTTGCTCCCCACTTGAATGCTGGACTTAGTTCATTTGGCGCAAGGCTCAAACTTGTGACCTAAGACACAAGTCCTTCAACCTTTTCCAAATTGAGCTAACCCCTGGGAACAAATGCCACTTGTAACTTATCTCGAGAGCCATTAAGGTTTCACCAATTAGAGTGATGTATGGCTGATGTTATATACAATCATTTCATTGCTAACATGTTGCAGTTATAGCGTCATTCTGATTTAGATAGGTAGCTAACTATCTTTGATGTGTGCAGGACCTTACTGTCACATTGTCAACTCTTCTTCCTGTGGTTTGTAGAAGCAGTGACAAAAAAGAGCATTCAGATTTCTCAGTTGGGCTGAAGGTCTTGTTTATTGATTTATTTATTCTTTTTTCCTTTAAGAGTACATTTCATTGATTAACCAGTTGATGGTCATTTCCTGCTTGGAAGCTGTTCAGGCCTAAGTTCTGTATTTGAGGCCTTAGGTTGTTTTTATTTTTTCACTACTTCGATTAACCCTAGAGAAACACACGGGTTTACAAGCTTACTTAAATGAATTAGATTCTAGGAATCTCATTCAATCTTCTACACAGAGAGATTTTCTGTGCACTTCTATATTTTCTAGAGAAAACAAAATGTTCTTAGTCGGTACCAATGAATTTTCCTCCTCAAATAGTTCTTCTGTTGCTTCTTTCCATATTGTCCAAAAAATGGCACATGGAAGGATCCTCTGTAACCTGAACTGGTTGGCCTCCTGCTTCTTCCTCTCCAACTTCTAAGGAGATCACGCTACTTGTCGGCATCTTCCAGTTGGCACACATCAGACCAGATAGAACAATTTTGAAGAAAGATACAGTAGATGTGCGACTTGTATGACCCCTTCTCCAGACTATGCTTGAAGCACCAACAAACATATATTTTTCCTCTCTTCCTGTGATTTTCAGGAGTAGAATCGCACTACTAGCAGCTGACCACAAAGAAAAGACAACTTTTGCTGTGCCATTATGCACAGATAGCTATGTGAGAGAAGCCTTTGGATTCTCTCTTCTATAGAGCATGGTAGAAAGATTTTACATTAAAATGTCTGGTGATACTCCTTCCACTCCCAGGTTGCGCGTGGCCTTAGTTTGTTCATCCACTTGTCGGTATAGATAGTTTTGGTACTTACATGCTGTCCTTTAAAGAAGATATCTTCTTTTATTTGCTCTCAGTTTGGAAGGAAGAAGTTCTGTTGATAATAAAGTGGTAAGATACTGTTAAAAAAGAAGCAGCTTTCTGCGAGTCCTGGTAGACATCTAAAGTGAGTTATCTTGCAAGCAATGATAGCTTTCTGGCAGTCCTATAAGGATATTTAAAGCTTTAGAAAATCGAGAGTCTAACAGAACTAAATACCATTCTTTAAATTAGTAGATTCTCTGAAGGTAGTATAGGGTTGATTTTCCTTCTTCCATGTGTTTTTGGTCATATTAACATTACTGGGGATTTTTTTTTCCCTGCTATGAACATCTGCTTCATCTTTCAAAATTGTTCTATGTATCTTCACAAGTTATATTTGACTAATATATAGTTCTTTATTTTGTGTGAATGGCAGACTTATAATGAAGTTCAGCATTGTTTTCTAACAGTTGGTTTGGTGTACCCGGAGGATTTGTTTGTCTTCCTTCTTAATGTGGGTATTCTCTCCTTCATGCATTCCAATGCAAGAACTTAATGATATTTTGCTCAGTGTATCACCTATCAAGGAGGCAATTAGGAGGGAGTCAAAAGCTTGCAATAGGGAATAACACAGCCTTTTTCCATTTTCCTCCATTTTGTTTTTGAACTCCAGAATTCAACCCTCTTTAAAAAATATGAAATGTCAAATTTAGTTGGGAGACTTGATTATTTACAAGGTAATTGTTCCACTAAATGGCGTGTATTTACTCTTTACTACTGTCAGAAATGCAAGCTGAAAGAAGAACTACTGGCTGTTGGTGCACTTTCTGTATTAAAGCATTTATTACCCAGGTTTTTTTTTCCACCTCAATTTTTTAATGTCATGTTTATCTTCTCTCTCCCCATGTGACTTTCCTCGACAACTTTTGTAGATTGTCTGAGGCTTGGCATAGTAAGAGGCCTTTACTTATTGAAGTTGTGAAGCTGTTATTGGATGAGCTTAATTTAGGGGTCTGTAAGGCCCTTGCAGAGGTATTTAAGAGTTGAAAGTTTTGCCTGTAGTGACCAAGTTATGCAAACACTTATTTTACTTCTAGATTATATGTGATTGTGTTGCTTGCTTGCAGCTAATTGTGGTTATGGCTTCCCACTGTTACTTGGTTGGTCCTTCTGGAGAGTTGTTCATTGAATATCTTGTTCGCCATTCTGCAATGTATGGTCTGCACAGAGATGATACTGAGAGATCCAGGGAATTGAACTCGTCACCTGGTGGTTATTACCCTTTTGTGTACAAGAAAGTGGAGGTATTCCTCCTTTTCAATATTTCCACCAACTTCATCTCATATTCATGGTTGTGTTGAGTTGCTTGCCCTTTTCTTTGTGTGTGATAAAAAGAGGAGTGCTTCCTTTGGCTTTTGGGGTGGGAGAGGAGAGGTGGTTCCCATCATTGTTTTTATGGTTGCATGAGGTGGTTCCTGTTCCCCATCTATGGGGAACTTCAACCTGAGTTGACTCCTGCATATGTTTTAATTAGGGTGTCAGAATTTCTATCAGAATGCCATTTTTTATATGCCAAATGAGAAATTAGAAGACGAAAAGAAGAGATATTGGGAATTGAATTAATTAATCATGCCCTCAAGTTGAGGGGATTAAATAACTGTTACAGATAACGTAAATAAGGAAAGAGGATAATGTATATAAGGAAAGAAACTAATAAAATACTACACAATCTCCTAACTGCCTAACTAAAGGGATTAGAAAATATTCTTATAGCTAGACTATTTAATCATACCATATTTCAATATTCTCATATCTACACTATCCAAATATACCATAATTAACATCCCCTCTCAAGCTGGAGCGTATAAGTCATATGCTCCTTGTTTGCCACAAATATAGTCAATTCTGGATCCTTGGAGTGATTTTGTGAAAATATCCACCAATTGATCTTTTGAGTTGACAAAACTTGTGGTGATGTATCGACTCAATCTTCTCTCGAATGAAGTGACAATCTATCTCAATGCGCTTCGTTCTTTCATGGAACACTGCATTAGAAGCGATATGTAGTGCAGCTTGGTTAACAAATCAATGTCATTGGTTCAACTCCTCCCATCTTCAATTCTTGGAGAAGTTGTCTCAACCATATAAGCTCACATGTAGCTAGTGCCACAGCTCGATATTCTGCCTCTGCGCTTGATCTACCTATGACAGCTTGCCTTTTACTTTTCCAAGATATTAGATTGCCTCCAATTAGACACAATAACCTAAAGTGGACCGCCTGTCAAAAGGAGATCCTACCCAATCTGCATCATCAGAATATCCAACAATGTTGGTGTGTCCCTTATCTTCATACAATAAACCTTGTCCTGGAGAGCTTTTGATAGATCACAGGATGCGAATCACTGAATTCCAGTGACTATTACAAGGTGATTGCAAAAACTGGCTAACTACACCAACAACAAATGAGATGTTTGGTCGTGTGATCGTAAGATAGGTGAGCCTGCCAACAAGTCTCCGATATCTGTTAGGATCTTTTAGAGGCTCCACCTGTCTTGAATACGCTTAGTATTTGGATCCATTGGACTGTCCACATGCTTGCAATCCAACATACCAGCGTCTTCCAAAATGTGTAAGACATATTTCCTTTGAGTAATAGCAATACCATGACTAGACTGTGCCACTTCAATGCCTAGAAAGTATTTCAGCTTGCCCAAATCCTTAGTCTGAAAGTGACTTGAGAGGTGTTGTTTGAGTTAAGCAATACCTTCATGATCATCTGCATAATGAGCCATTTTTTGTTTCACAAAAAGAAGTACCGGAGAAAGAGAGATGAGATTCGACAATTTTCTGATATGGTTGATTTAGCAACCATTTTACCGATCCCTCCGTTTCTTTTCTTTTTCTTTCCGTTTCTGTTACTGAAATAGAAGAACATTCAGAGAGGGCTAAAATATCAGTGGGTTTGATACCATGAGAAACTAGAAGAAGAAGAAAAAGAAGAAGAGATATTGGGAATTGAATTAATTAATCATTCTCATATCTAGACTATTTAAGGAAAGAAAATAATATAAATAAGGAAATAAACTAATAAAAAGGATAGGGAATATTCTCATATCTAGACTATTTAATCTCATATCTACACTATTCAAACATACCATAATTAGCACTAAACTATACGATGTTCGAATTATATCAGATGAAGATGGATGCTGTTACACTGTCAGAATTGAGGGCAATCTGTGAAAAGGGTCTTCTTCTAATAACTGTTACTGTCCCTGAGATGGAGGTATGAGAGTACTTCTCCCTTTAAGAAATTTCACTTTAGTACTCTGTGTTTACCTCCCCTACCTCTTTATGCGTATTATTATTTCTGGAATAACGGAATTCAATTTGTGCAAATTGTAGCATGTTTTATGGCCGTTTTTGTTAAAGCTGATTATACCACGAGTTTACACTGGTGCAGTTGCCACGGTATGAGATATTTTGTTTCCTTTTTGCCTTTATTTTTTGACAAGGTTCACTATCTGTTCTTGCCTGTTGAAAACTTTGCTCTCTTTATGTCAAGCTTCCATGTTCTATCTGCTATCAGTAATGGGGTTTCACATCTACTTATACCATAACTCCTTCAAGTGCCTTCTTTGTAGGTCTGCAAATGCATATCAGAATTGTGCAGGCGTAGATCCTCTCAAAGTGGTGCAGCGGTGCTGGAATGTAAAGCTCGTGCTGATATTCCTCATCCTGAGGTGATCAACTTTTGTTTCACTGAGCAGCGGATAAATTATATATTTTCATCTTGTTTAAGAAATGTATACAACTACTTCACCTCATTTTTGGTGTTTTAGGAACTTTTTGCACGCCTGATTGTTCTTCTCCATAATCCTCTGGCTAGGGAACAACTGGCAACCCAGATTCTAACTGTAAGTCCTTGTGTCCAGCATCTTAGACTATAATAATTGTTGAAATGTGTAATCATCTCATCTAAGCAGTTAGAGAGAGCAGACTTTTATTAACTTTAATTTTCTCTTTAACACGCCCTCCTCACGAATGGCTATTCTACGGTCTTTAGTATGGTTCAATTGGATGCATTTATCAGGTCTCTTTTGACGTATTCATGCCTTAAGTTAGAGTTAAAAAAAGTAGCTTTCTTATTTTCATTCTAGAATAGAAGTTTAGCATATTTCATGAAAATGACTTGGCCAATCGGCATGTAGCAACGTATACTCGGTGCTATGGATGAGATAGCACAGTTTCATACAGAATTTATGGAAAGGTCATTGTTTGTCATGTCTGTCTGTATGTCTGATATGCCCGTCTATCAACATTTAAATAGTAGATGGAAAACTGATTATGATGCCTTAGTGAAAGCTAGTCCAATGAGTAAGGCTAACCTCGTTGGTCTTCCCTGCAGCAAGTACTGGCACCAATCTTTCTTTCCTATGCATTTTCCAGAAGTTCAGGATGAAGCACGTTCCACATGTAGAACAAATTTATCTACATGTTGAATGTGCTTCATCCTGAACTTTTGGACCTATCAATCCCCACCCCCCCCCACCCCCCCCACCCAATGTTCTGTCTTGTTGACATCAAGATGAAGTTTCTATGTACCTGTGTATTTCTCATCTACTGGCTAGCTGCTGCTCTAAAAGAAGTTCTTGTTAGTTTTTGGAATGAATAGAGTAAGTGAGATGTAAAATGTATTGGGTATTTTGGAAGGTAAAAAATTTACACTTAACATTGTGATTTAGATGCCAAAGTAGGTAGTCTTAGGTACGATGAACTGCTTGAGAGAGTCAAAGTAGACTAATGTTATTCAGGCTCTATGTTTTTATGATAACTTTACAGGTTCTTGAAGCATCCTACATGAAAACTTTTTTATTATGAATTCTAGGTGGATCATAAATATCTTCTTTTTTTTTTGAAGAGGTAACTTGTATTATGAACAAAAGGAATACTCAGAAAAGGATTCCAATAATACTTGCAACAAAATTTCAGAGGGAGAGGTGTCCCTACTAAGGCTTCATAAATAATCTAAAATACTAGGAATATTCTCTTCTTGGATCATAAATATCTTTTCCTCCCAGAAGTTGTTTTTCTCCCCGTCTTTATCTTCTGTCATCACATAGAAGGCATTCACTCAAACAATTTGAACTGTAGAAACATTATATAGTTATCATATATGTATATATATATATTTAAAACATTATATAGTTTTAACCCTTGTGGTAGGGCCGTTCCCCGTACCCTGCGCATAGCGGGAGATGCGCAGGAGCTTAGTACACCGGGCCTCCTGGATGTAGTCTTTTATTTGTCTCCCTCTGCTGTTATTACCCAAGTAATACTGACTTCATTTTATTCTGACAGAGTGATGTTCCTCTCTTTTCTGCATTAGTTTATCAGAAAGGGTCCTCTATTTGTATAGGGTGTCAAATGATTCTGAAATCTAATAATAGTTTAATTTATCGTTTTGCCACTTGTTTCACTTTTGTTTTGCAGGTCTTGTGTTATCTGGCACCACTCTTTCCCAAGAACATTAACATGTTTTGGCAAGATGAGGTATAACATATATGCAATATGTTAATGAGCTTATACATACTTTAGCAATTTTGTTTTGGTGGTTTTATGCATTGAAATTATTCACTATACAAACAACTAGACAATTGAGGATTGATGTCAAAGGCCTAGTATTTTACTAATTAGCTAAAATTGAATTATTTCTGTATCATTTCAACAACTGTCAGCTACATTATTGAGGTGCCTTGTAATTTTTCAAAGCTAAATTATGGGTTATAGTATATGTTCCATGGTTTGATCGTATGCATATTGGAACTTCTATAAGTAATACTTTATAATTTGAACTTTCTGCTACCACATTGTGACTAAGTTATCTCTTTTTCTAGTCTGTCTACCCTCTTTTAGTATTTTCCCTTTGATTTATTCCTCTGTTATATTAGCAAAGTTGAGGGCCTTTCACACACGCCCTTTCTTACATGCTTTCTCTGCCTTTGCCTATTCCACTGTGTCGCTTCACTCTTTGTTCTGAGCCCCTATCCACCATCACATTGCACTTCCCTCCACCTCTTACAACCCCCATAACCTCTTCAGGGACATGAGAAGGAATAGACGCGAATAAAACGGCCAGTGGAGGGGTAAGACAACAGTACAGAGTCTGTTTAGGGAAAGGTGTAACATGGGTGCATGAAAGGGGAAGATGTGGCAAGGAGCTACTGGAGGGTTAGAGCCTTGGCAAAGGGAAGGTAGAAAAATGACGAAGAAAAACTATGTTTGGGAGATTAAAATACAGATCTGAACTCTAGAATATGTAATATTAGGGGACCGACATAGGATGAGAAATAGAGAATTTTGTTTAGTCCAAATAAATATTGGATACTTTACTTTGGTATGTGATACGGAAACAATTTTCTGTGTGTCTTAATGGGTTATCTTGTTTGCTAAGCTCTAGATTCCGAAGATGAAGGCATACGTCAGTGATACAGAAGACTTAAAGCAGGATCCGTCATATCAAGAGTCTTGGGATGACATGATTATCAATGTAAGGATAGTAATTTCATCCCCTTGTTTGATACATTGAAATTTGTTCCCTCGTACTTTATGATCGAATTATTATTCAAGACTACACAGATCATGAGTAGGGCATCTTTTGATCCTTATAAATATAAATATGATTTTGCTTTTTATAAAGGATCACATTGCCGCTGAGAAAAATCTTGAATGAAGTACTAAGAGCAATGGATATTTTTCACTACTCAGACCAACAAACATTTCTCAATCTCTTAAAACATGTCGTCTCTTTTTGAATCAATGACTTCTCTTCTCCTGATCCACGAGAAATTCTTAATGCATCATCTATTAACCTTTTGGAGCCGCAAAAAGGGTAATTTCATTAATAATCAGTACGAAGATGGTGCATCTCATGTCTTAACTTTTACCAACATGAAGTAAAGTTTCACCCTTAATATGTGTTGGACCTAAATTCCTCTATTGACAGTTTATTGCAGAGTCTTTGGATGTAATTCAGGATGTTGACTGGGTTATATCACTTGGAAATGCATTTGAAAAGCATTATGAACTTTATACACCTGATGACGAGCACTCTGCATTGCTTCATCGGTAATGTCAGCTATCATCAATTTGATAAATGCACCTGGAACTGCAAATTCCTTAATACTACTCTCGCTTAATTTGCTTATTGTATGACTGCTTTTGTGCATATTTAATTAACAGAACTTTATGATTAATCAATTTTTCTTAATGTACGTTAGTCAATTCAATATATAAAATGTCATAAAAGCTGAATTACTATCTTTTGAGCTCTTCTATTTTGTTTCTCATCTTAAAAGCATAGTGATTAGATTTCCATTGGCTTATTTGTTTTTGACAGAATTCTAAACAATTCTAAATACCTCCCGACACCACACACACTTATTTCCTGAGGAATAAACAATTTTATTGATGAGAAAAATTACCAGAGTAAAAAAAGGAATACAACATTACCAGAGTAAAAAAAGGAAGTTTTTCCTTGAAACAATTTTATTATATTCTACTTGTTGAATTTTTTGTTCAAACTAGGATGTGGTTGTCTTCGTGACTAATTGCAGGCTCATCCAAACATTTTTTCTTCATATTTCTTAGGGTGAGTTTTCGTCTTTCCAACTCTCACCTTCCAGAAGCTCCCTACTCTTCGCTATATTTCTTATCCTATTAAGAAAAAAAGGTCCCTTGTCGTCGCTCTATACTGAATAAGGACTTCTAGTTTTGAGGCCATGAAACTATCTGACCCTCTTTGAGAAATATGTTCCCTTCAGCGCCGAGGAAGAAAAAAATGGAAACATCTCTAGAAGATAAATTATTAGTTTTATGTATGAGGTACCGCAGACTGCTCTTTTCACAGCAACAGTCATTAAGATATGCAAGTTAAACTTCCTCTCTTCCCACTGTTAAGTTATTCTTACGCGCAATTGTCACAACAAGATTCCTGCCTCTGCAGTTGAACAGAATTAAGTGATTTGACCGGTTGATGCTTAACCGGAATTTCCAACCTTTTGTAACACGGGAAAGATTTTCTTGAAAGCTCGTCATTTCTTGTCAGGTGTCTTGGAATTTTGCTGCAGAAGGTTCATACCAGAGCTTATGTTCGCGCTAAGATTGATCTGATGTATAAGCAAGCCAATATTACGATTCCAACAAATAGACTTGGCTTAGCAAAAGCCATGGGCTTGGTAATTAGTTTGAAATTAAACTATTGGTTTTCCTTGTTTGCAAATTTTGTTAGAAATATAATTGTAAGACTTTGAGTCGTTGGGAGTTATATTGCTTACGGTGTGCTGAATCAATGTTGCTTAGGTGGCTGCATCACACCTAGACACAGTTCTGGATAAGCTGAAAGATATCTTGGACAATGTTGGGCAAAGTATCTTCCAAAGGTGATGTCTGAACCTGGAACAAATTTAGTTCCCAGCATCCTCTTGTCATCTAAAGTTTCTTTTGACTAAGTTATTCTGATGAAGTAATTTTTTTATTAATTCTGGTGGGGAAATTCCCTGTTGTACTTTAGACTTGGTAACTAAATTCATCTACTTGAAGGATGTAATTTCGTAATCTTCATCATTTGGAACTTTCCAACTGTGTGGGTATAGTTTGTGAAATGGAAGATGTAATTGATCTTATGAGACTTAATTATGAGTTGTCTCAGTCTAATTAGCAAACTATGATGATACAAATATCTTAATTAATAACTTCAACTAAAACGTTGTTGCATATGGTAATTATTCTTTTGTGATGCATTCTATGTTGTTATGCTTATTTCATTGTTCTGTACATGCTTTTATCTCACGTGCTATAAAACAAAATTTCCCTCGCAAAAGTAGGATCACTAAACACTTGATTCCCCCTATTGCTGATCTACCTATTCTTAATAAAAACTGGTTCATGATGTCTGCCAGATGCTTCAAGTTTGCGGTTCAAGATGTTACCAACTACAATAAGTCAAAAACTATGAAACCAAAATAAATGAACTGACATGTCCATCTAAATCAAAGTTGGAACATGTCCTGCTGTGTCATGCAGTAGTCTTACAGAGTAACAACTCATGTAGTGTTAATTTGGTAGTAATATATTGGAAGAGTCACTTTGACAGAAAAGAGCTTGTGGCAACTGTGTACTACAATTCTTATTTTCTCAGTATCATATCTCGAGTATGAGAAGATTTAGCTGTTGCAGATTTCTATCATTTTTCTCGGATAAAGCTAAAATGGAAGAATCTGATGATATCCATGCTGCTTTGGCGCTAATGTATGGATATGCTGCAAAATATGCTCCCTCAACTGTTATTGAAGCCAGAATAGATGCACTAGTGGTAAGCAATATGTTGTTAGCAGTTCTTTATTTTCATCCTTTATCAGAATATGAATTGTCTTCTAGGTTCTATCTATTACAAAGCCTTATTCTTGTCATAATTGTTTGAACTATATGGCTGCTGTATTACTTACAGGGGGTCAATATGCTGTCGCGACTTCTTCATGTACGCCACCCTACAGCAAAGCAGGCTGTCATCACAGCGATTGATTTATTAGGTTTGTATGGATAGTAATTTACTCTGGTAATGGGATAAGTTTCCACATCAGCAGCTTTTGAATTTCTTGTATATACTAGCTTGCATACAATGCATATGGTTGTAAAACTTGGAACAACGAATAAATACTGGATCATCTTGGCCAAAAGTTCGATAATGTTGGGTATGATATTAAAATAAATTTGTGTTGGAAGTGTTGAGAGATAAAATATTGGAACTATGTTTTGAGTTCTGTTATTATTGATTTCATTTTCGTCATCTTCTATTAAAGTTTTAATTTTTCAGAACAAGAAGTTGTAAAATATGTGGTACCAATTAGTTAGGCATATACATCACAGTACATTTACTTTAGCTCTTATGCTTTCTAAGAAGTTTTTTAGCCCTATCTAAGATTTTTTGCCAATAAGAACCTTTTTTTATATTTATTTTTTTCTATAATGTTTGCTTGAGATGAATTTAAATGGAGAAACGTGGACTTATTTGAAACCGAGGCATTGTTGTTGTGGAGAGTCTGTTACATCTATAACATCTGAGAACTTTCCTTCTTTTGTTGGTAAAGATTGTGAAACCTTATTCAAGAAGGTCAAATGATGGTGTAGTGGCATTTTCCCCACCTCTCCATGATTCCTTGGCATTTCACATTGCTTTGCAGATTTTGTCAGTTTGCCTATCACGTGTTTTCATAATTTGTTCAACAGGGCATTAATATCTTACTCCCAGCTAGTTTGGGATTAAAGTGTAGTTGTTGTTGCTGCTATTATCATCATGGCTACAATCATTTTCACATACAATATGATGCAAGTAAAATGTGAGTGTACTGTTGATTAAACTAAAGGGGTTTTATGTGTGTATCATTGTGCTTTAGGTCAGGCAGTTATAAATGCAGCTGAAAGTGGTATATCATTCCCACTGAAAAGAAGAGACCAGTTACTTGACTATATATTAACGTTAATGGGCAGAGATGAGGAAGATGGATTTTCTGAATCCAACATTGAGCATCTGCGCACTCAGGTTTGTGTATTGCCAATGATTTCTCCTTCTCAATTCCATTTCACTCATCTTCATCAGGATTACACCACTTTTATGTTCTTAAGTACTCTATTTTCCTCTTGTTTTTTGGACTGCAGTCGTTTGCTTTAAGTGCCTGCACTACTCTGGTTTCCGTAGAGCCAAAATTGACTACTGAAACAAGAAACCTTGTTATGAAGGTGATATTTTTGACCTTCTTCATCAGTGAGGTGGTCTTGATTTGTCTGTCCTCTTAACACCTTTTCTTCACTTGGCAGGCCACTATTGGATTTTTTGGTTTGCCGAATGAGCCTGCTGATGTTATTGACCCCCTTATTGGCAACCTGATTACTCTTTTATGTACAATACTTATTACAAGGTATTTCACTCTCTGGTTAACTCGCCTCCATTAATATATTTTGACTTAAGATATATTCTTAATGTGTAGCAGCAACTGTATTACTTTTGAAGGCAATCTCTCTACTATAATTCAAGCCAATCAGACTCATTTATGTTGCATATTCAATTAACAAAACTAGCTTTAGTGCAATTACCCCCAGAAATTATGCTTCTTACGAAATATTACGAAAGTTATAAAAATGACTTTGAAGTCTAATTTAGCCCGTGCATTAACAAATAAAAAAGTTATGGGGTTATTTCTAAAGCACAAAAAAGTGAACCATGCACATTGTACGTAAATCTGTTTTGCTCTGCCGAAGACGAGAAGTAATATCAAAGCACAAAAAAGTGAACCATGCACATTGAATGTATATCTGTTTTGTTGTCTCTGCCGAAGACAAAAACATGCATGTGGGCACACACACACATGCTCGATAGTATACTTGGCAACAGTACCTTATGAGCCTAAATTCTATTTGACTAGGTACAATGTACTTAATCATAATAAATGTATGCATTAATTGCAGTCTAGTAAACCATAGGCCATGTATTATGATTTCTTTCTTTTCTTAAGTGGTGTTTCTGCTGCTTTGTCATAATTAGTGGAGAGGATGGAAGAAGTCGAGCAGAGCAATTATTGCAAATATTGAGAAAGGTCGATCAGTATGTTTCCTCTTCATTGGACTACCAGAGGAAAAGAGGGTGTCTTGCAGCTCATGAGCTACTTTTCAAGTTTCGGATGATCTGCATCAGTGGATACTGTGCACTAGGCTGTCGAGGAACTTGCACTCACAGAGAGAAAACCGACCGTGCTCTGCATCACACCTTATCTAATTTGCCTTGTAAATGCCTTTTCTTTTGCATAGATTTTATACTAGTTTTTTTGTACTTACCTGATACTTTTTCCTTGATACCAGCTGCATTTGCTTTACCAAGCCGTGATGCTTTGCGCTTGGGAGATCGTACAATGATGTATCTTCCGCGATGTGTAGATACAAATTCCGAAGTTCGAAAAGTTTCTGTTCAGGCAAGCTTCAATACATTCTGACGAATTTAAGCTGGCTTGTGTGATATGCATGCAGAATTTCTCCCCTTCTTTTCTTCATTTCTTTGCATCTAATAGATTTTGATGGTTTTCTCCTGGCAGATCCTTCATCTATATTTCAGTATATCTCTATCACTTCCAAGGCCTGTAAACTCTAGTTTCAGCAATGACATTGAGTTATCCTATAGTGCTTTGTCTTCCCTTGAAGATGTTATATCTATCCTACGAAGTGTGAGTTTTCCTGAATGCTTCCTTTTCCCCTTTCCTTTCTTTGGAAATCTTTACTTGCTGAAAGAATAGTAAAAGGACATTCTCAAAAATAAAAAGAATAGTAAAAGGAAAGATCATTGTGATACCTTAGTATTTAACAAGGACGAGCTGTAATACCTTAGTATATCTACTTCTCTTTGCATCTTCAGTGTCTAAATCTTTTTGCTTCTGAACGTGAGTTAATATTTTCAGGATGCTTCAATTGATCCATCAGAGGTGTTTAACAGGGTTGTTTCATCTGTTTGCATCTTGCTGACAAAGGATGAGGTATTGTTTAGCTTGTTATAAAATGCTGGCTAGTTACGCGTTCTCCACATCCTCATGTTATTCCAATATGTACAGCTTGCTGCAGCTCTGCATGGTTGCTCAGGTGCTATATGTGACAAGATCAAGCAATCTGCTGAAGGTGCTATCCAAGCAGTTAACGAGTTTGTTATGAAGAGAGGTAATGAGCTGAATGAGACAGATATTGCAAGGTATTCTCCGCCGAAACAATCTCAAACCAACGTTGATAAGAAAGTGGTTATTCAGCTTTTCTTCCATGGATTGATAAGATTTCTGTTCAACTTTATTTTACATTTTTATGCCAACAGAACAACACAATCATTGCTCTCAGCCGTAATTCATGTGAGCGAGAAGTATTTACGTCAGGAAGCTCTTGGTGCTGTATCTTTGCTGCAATTTCTTTCAGTGCAGCAGAATATATTTATTTTTTCACACATTATGGCTAGATTAACAATGTTTTCCTGTTCTCTTATCAATCACCGCGCTATGTGGAGAACTCCTTGATTGCCTTTAGTAGTGTTATAGTGTGTTGGTTGTCATTGATCTTTTCTTTAACTGCGAGAAGATATGTTCCTTTGCGGAGAACACAAGTTCAAGAATTGTGTTTAATGAAGTTTTAGTTGCTGCAAGAAGGGACATAGCCAGAAAAGATATATCTAGACTACGGGGTGGGTGGCCAATACAGGATGCCTTCCATGTGAGTATCTTAATCTGTTGTCTGCTGGCATTTTTATTGTATTTCAGATCTGCCTTGGTGTGTTGAATAATTAACCAGCAATGCAAGATGGAAAATAGTTGAAGCATCAACAATCAAGAATGGAATTAATAGCAAATTGGAGGAATTATAAGTGAAGGGCATGAAAAAAAGGAGGAAATACTAAACAAATAGAAGTAATTTAAAACTGATTATGAAAGACTAGTTACAAGATAACCGCATATTGATGATTAAGAAAACTGCAATTCGTTGAATCAGGTACTGAGGCTGGTTTTTAAGTTGGTTCTCATGTATAAATGGAGGATCAATTTCCATCCTTTAGCATATCCCCGTAACTAGTCTAGGATTGAGGCACTTGTTGATTGGTTATAACGATTCACACAGGAGTTGGTAGAATTGACATTCAGATAGTCCCTGAACTACTTCTTGTCATTGGCAAATAGGTAATCAGTTTTTGAAAATTCAGTGTAAGAGCTGGGAAATAATCCGATTTTCAGAGATTTTAAAAAGTTCTATAGATCTTTACATTGCTTGATGAAGTTAGTTCACTCAGTGAGCCTCCAAAATTTTACTTATTCTTTATCCAAAGAACATCCAAAAGAAAGAGACATTTAGATTCAGAATGTCATGTTTAATCTGGTGAGACATTACACAGAAGCACTTTATTGAACTGCGAATGTGAGATAAATAAATGTAACATCTTATGTTGCTACCTTATTTCATTTAGAAAAGCTTATGCTGTTTGACAATTATTAAAAGATTTTAAGTTACTTTAGCCAAATGTATGTTCATCACCATTTCTAATGGTAGTTATATGGTTAGATTTTTATGGGAAGAGTATAATTTACGTAGCTAGTCCTCAGGAATTCTGACCGCTAAAGGTTGTGAACAAGGGTCAAAATTAATCCATATGTACGTATATGGCCCTTATCTCTTTTATCTGGTTATAAATGTTGGTACCAAAAAGGCCAAGATTGATAGAAGATTTGAAGTGTTAACTGAGGTGAAATACTTTTGGAGGGAACTCCACATATTGGAACTCACCTTTTCAGAAATGTATTTTTGTACAGTGTTTTAAGATGTACTCTTCCTGGCTTATGTTGCTTCTAAATTATTCTCTTCCTAGCTTATATATCATTGGGGAAATCTGAGTTCCTCAATTGTGTGGTGTCAAACTTTTGTTGGTGACACTAATGACAGCCTAAAGCCTAAATTTTGGTTATGCCCAGATACCCTAAAACCTAAATTTTAGCATCATGCTTTACAAGAAACTTTATTATATGCTCCTTAAAGAGATCAAGTTTATTATATGCTATATAAACAACTTATCTGTCGTCTTTGTCGATGTTCTAGTTTCATTTATCTGGGTTGATTGGCCATTAATTGCCAAATTTCTACTTGTCTTGAATAGGTGTTCTCACAGCATTCAATACTTTCATACATGTTTCTGGATCATGTTATGTCTGTCATCAATCAGATTCCTACTCTTGGAGAGGATTTGGGTCATGATGAAAGTTCTAGCCATGCAGTTGATACTATTTTAGAAGATAATATTGCAAAAGCAGCTATTGTTGCTCTTACTGCTTTTTTCAGGTATTGTTTCCAATTGTATTGTTTTTTCCCTTTTCTTTCTTGTTGAATTTGTCACGCTATCATTTTTCCCAATTCATCAGGGGTGGTGGTAAAATTGGTAAAAAAGCAGTTGAACAAAGTTATGCTTCTGTTCTTGCAACACTAACGCTTCAACTGGGAAGCTGTCATGGCTTAGCTAGTACTGGTGAACTAGAACCACTGCGGTAATGTGCCAATGAACCCACTTTTCGTACTTGGATATCAAAAGATTTTCAAAAGAATGTTATTTGATATAGCTATTTACAGTTACCTCACCTATTTTCTACCATCTCTAGTGCACTACTGGCTGCATTTCAAGCATTCTGTGAATGTGTTGGTGATCTGGAAATGGGAAAGGTGAGGATTTTTCAGACTAGCTTCCTGGAAATCTTCTTAAATAATTTATCTTTTTAAATATGGTTTTGATGATAATAATTTTCTTCTATGATCAGATTCTTGCACGAGATGGAGAGCAAAATGAAAATGAGAAGTGGATCAACCTTATAAGAGATCTGGCTGGCTGTGTTTCCATAAAAAGACCAAAAGAGGTTGGATGATTCTGTACAAACACGCCTCTTGCTTCGTTCTTTCATTATTTGATATTTTTATCTTCTTGTCTCTATCTGCACGTACCTTTGTCAAGATTATGGACTTGAGTCGAACGACCAACTTTATTCCAAACTAACAGAACTTGCTGAAATGATACTTACAGAAAGCGACCTTACAAAATTGATAGAACACCCATATTTCAATATTTATCTACCCTTTCTTTCCTATTTTTATTCTTCTGTCCCATTCCTTTTTCACCCAAGAGCTCAAGAAGATTGGAAGAATTCTTTTTCTGCCAAGTGTACATGTAGATATTTAGTTCCTTGATTAAATATGTGTGAGAGTTAGCAAATTTCAATAGGAATATTTTCTCAGGTTCCATCCATTTGTTTGATACTGAGCAATGCGCTGGATCGATCTTTAAGATTTCAACGGGAATCAGCTGCTGCAGCTTTGTCAGAGTTCTTGCGTCACAGGTATTTGAAACTTCTGACCTTCTCTCTGCATTATTTGGTGATGTTGAAGGTGCATTTGAAATTTAACGAAGTTATGAAACGTGCCGGGCACATCTGAGCTTACTAGTTGGGTTTGAGGCAACTTGGGTACATCCCATTTCCCTACTGAGTTAATGAATCACAATGAACTATGATGAAGGCACCTAGCAGGTGCTGGGGAAAAACAACTAAATAGAAAGCTTTGTAACTTGTAAGCTTACACCCTTCAAAAGTGTTTTAACTGATATTTTGTTCCGTCATAGTGATTTTCTTGTTGATGGTCTCAAATCCTATTCATGTCTGAAACTTCCTAAGATTGTGGATGCAAATTTTTGCAGTGATGGCTTTGGTCCCCTATTAGAACAGATGGTGCAAGCACTTTGTCGGCATGTATCGGATGATTCTCCTACTGTTAGGCGCCTCTGTCTAAGAGGGCTTGTCCAGGTATTCCTGGTCATAGAGTATTCTTTTTTCTTTTCTTTTCTTCTAAGGAGGAGGAATGTTTACGTGAGGAATTTGCAAGTTTTTTTTTCCTGATTTCATCATTAGGAGTCCCTCTGGTTCAGTTTGATTTCCTTGGTCAAATAATATCATGGCTGTCAATTTTGCTGAATGAGTTCTCTCAAATGAGAGTTCTTCCATTAAATAGAAAGAATTCTGATTTACATGCCTAAAAATCTGCTATATATCCCTAAATATATGCTATTCCTAATTGTAATATCTCTGAAAATATGCTACATTAATCTATGCTATCTCCTATCATCATTACACAAATATTTAGAGTTGTAACATAGATATGTACAGATATTTAGAATCTGTC